>JARYGA010022099.1:0-35536 GCA_030545235.1 Helianthus tuberosus
TAAGTATAGCGGGGTGCTGCAGAACAGGGTATTAACTCAATCGCTATTACGATTCATTGTCCGATCGATCAATATATCCAATGGATGTTTAAGTGCCACCCACATTAGGGTTATACTTTGTCGTTCGTCATTAATTTGACGGATCATCGTTAATTCGATGGATAAAGTATTGTACTTTGTCGTTCGTCATTAATTTGACGGATCATCGTTAATTCGATGGATGAAGTATTGCACTTTGTCATTCGTTGTGAGAATTTGATCTCGTGAGTTATCGTAAAATGCTATATTAAGTTACTTACCTAGTTCTTGTGCATTAGGTTAAAAAGGCCAATCAATAGGCTAGGCTCTGCTTAAATTAAATCTGCAATATATATCAAGGATTATCTATAGACTAAGCTTTGCTCGTAGAAATCTGCAATGTGAGTTCATTTCTCTTTTCTCACAGTTTGTGAGTCCACTCTATTTTCTCACAGTTTTATCACCTTTTTGTGAAACAATTATATTTACAAAGATTTTACAGAATCCTAAATGATTACCAGTTATACTTACAGTAATTAAGTTTTTATATTAACTGCTGGTATAAAAGATTTTATATATTATTTGATTCTCATTATTATTTGCCAGAAAGTTAGTTAATATTATCATGATTACAATAACAGTGGAAATTATGCATTTTACTAAGATTATATTTTAGTCTTAACCACGTTAAAATATTAAATAATGATATTTCAATTATTTAATTAACATATAATATTTGATAAGTTATTGTAATTTGACATAAATTGATATATGTCATTTTCTGGATTAAATGGTTTTATGCCAAAAGTAATATATTTGACAAAGAAATGTCACGGGACACAATTATGTCCAAAGACACTAGTTGAGAGAATGATCAACAGTGTTATGAATAGAAATTACTAGTTGAAAGAATGATCAACAGTAATATAATCTGAGTTACTAGTTGAAAGAATGATCAACAGTGACATGACCGAAAGCACTAGTTGAGAGAATGATCAACAGTGTTATAGAATCACTAGTTGAAAGAATAATCAACAGTGATATGACCAGAATCATTAATTGAAAGAATAATCAATATTGATATGATTATAGTCACAGGAATTGCCTAGTGACAGATAAATTGAATAATAGTAAAATAGAATTATTTGATAAATTCACTATTGGACTAAAGTGAGTCAATAATTGATATGATTACTGTCACATTGGAACTGTCATCATTTGACAAATACCGATTGAGTTGGGTAAATATAAACAAATATAAAAATCTTAATACTGTAAGGTATAACAATATATTTTATAAAAAATGGAATGAATTCACTCAGTATTTCCGCTGACAAAACCTTTTTAAAACATTTTTCAGGTAAGTGGAATAAGAGCTTGATACGACACTGAAAGGCTTCAAGAAGTGGCTTATTTTATTAATTAAATCAAATTAAGAAATATTGTTTTATGTAAACAAATTTATCTTATTAAAGCTACCTTTATAAAATATGGGTTTATCCCATCTCTTTAAAATCCGGTGTTTCTAAACTCTGATATTTTTCCTAACTCACGGTCCTGATAAAATTTCCGCTGCAATGTTTTATAAAATTAATCACCGGTACCACGGGCTGTTCACGATTCCCGATTCCGTCCAGGGTGGGTCGGGGGTTGTGACATTTCCTAACCCTTTTGGCCCCTAACATTTAATGGATGGAGTTAGTGTTAGGGGACAAAAGGGTTAGAAAAAACGACGTTGGGGGCTTAGATGTTAAAAAATTCTTTTTTGAGCTAAAAGGGTAAAAGTGATATAACCACAGGGGCCAAAATCGTAATTTACTCTTTTTTATATTTATACTTACAAGTCTTAAAGTTATGTGTACAATCCGTTATTGCATATAAACATTTATGTTATCTTCTGTTTGACTATTTATAAAATATAAAATATTCCCTTAAAGTATTAGTATAAGTACCATTTAACCCTTATGGTTTACTTTTAGATTTAGTAAACCCTAGTAGTATTATTTTATAATTTTATAATTTATCAAAAAAATTTATGTGAGTAGGTTTCACTATTCAATTTTGAGTGTTTTGATTGGCTGATAGAGTTTGCGGGCCAATTGGTTTGGCATCCACTATTTTATTTTTTATTTTTTTGTATTTATACTTACAAGTCTAAAAGATATGTGTACAAGCCTCTATTGCATATAAACATTTATGTTATTTTCCGTTTGACTATTTTTAAAATATAAAATATTCCCTTAAAGTATTAGTAAAGGTATCATATAACCCTTATGGTTTACTTTTAGTTTTAATAAACACTAGTAGTATTATTTTATAATTTATCAAAATTTTTATGTGAGCAGGTTTCACTATTCAATTTTGAGTGTTTTGATTGGCTATTAGAGTTTGTAGGCCAATGGCTGTTAGAGTTAATAACTCTTTCATAAGACGTTTTTATAAAAAATTGCACCATTAAAACGAGTGTTTTTTATCTTTAAAACGACTATACTATTGGTAATTGGATCACCCAGATCATAAAGTGCGATTAAAATACTCAGGTCGTAAAAGCAATTCACAATGGGAAACCCAGATCGTAAAACGCAATTCAAAAACCCAGATCGTAAAATGCAATTCAAAAACCTAGGTGGTAAAACGCAATTTACAATGGTAAAACCCAAATTGTAAAACACAATTCACATGGAACCCCAAGGTTCCTATTTATAGACATTTCCAAAAGCTTGTCCAAATGGAACCCCAAGGTTCCTATTTATAGACATTTCCTACCATGTGTCCATCCGATCGGATTGCCATCCGGTCGGATTGCCATCCGGTCGGATTGCCATCCAGTCGGATTGACCTTTACAATATCAAAACCTGTCCAACTTTCTCTATTCTATACAATATTCAACACACACTCTATCTAACTATTCGCACAGTGGCAGACGTACAAAATATGCACTATCACATCTAGAACTATAATAATTACCTTTAATCACATGTTATGCCAAAAAGTGAAAAATGTGAAAAAAACAGTAAAAATATATAGAAAAATATAAAATGCCAAATGGCGATATCTTGTGTTCTTACTTGCTCAAAAATTGCATAGGAAAAAAAAGAAAATATAAAAGACGCCAAACTACTCTCCACTTGCTCTCGAAGACCGTGTTGATTTTCTTTTAATTACGGCCTTCTTGCATGTCGATGCGTAGTGTCCGAAAGCTTTACAGTTCTTACACTGTCTTTCTTTCTCCCCGGGCTTCCCTTTTGTTTTTGTTTTTGTTTTTTTCAATTGCTTCCCCCTGTTTGGATTTCAAACGCTTACGAGATCCAGAACCTTTCGACTTATACCCAACAGGGACTCTTATCGGATTCTTGTCGTTTTGATATTGCCCTGTTATCTCTGCAAATCTATCCCTAGTAGTAGGAGGAGGAGCAACAATCAGCATATCTTGAACCTTCTTCATATAAGATTGAACATGATCCTTGTATAAGGATAATTCTTCCTTATTACCAGATAAACGGTTCAAAGTATACTCCGTTGCAAAAATAATTTCTCGCATCATACTTTGCACATCGGGATCAAGCTCGGTCATTAAATCACGACTCATTGAGTAATCAGAAGAGCTATTTGGCGAAGTCTCTTTACGCCATCTATTCAAAATGTACTGTTTTCAAAATTTCCTAATATCTAAACTTCTCAAAACATAAAATATATATCAACATAACAAACCAAACTGCTCAAAACGCCTGCATGAGCAAGTGTTGGTGCAATCAGACTTACGGTACATTACCTGAAAAAACACCAAAAACACTGTATGTATAAAACGCCATGCAGACAATGTCTGTATAAAACACCATCAAACAACAAACACAAAAGCTTCAAGTAGAAAAAATAAATGTTTAAAAATTTAATAAACGCCATACTCAGAAAACGCTAGATAAAATACGCGAAAAACGCCATTGTTTACCTCGAATAAGGATGTACAAGGCTGCTAGAAAGCATTTATGTAGAACTTAACAAACCCATCGGGCTGCTCTTCATAACGTTGATTTAAGCAATCCCCAATCCCAATTAGCTCAGCTTGAATGTTCCAAAAAATATTTATTTATGTATATCTCAGCAGCTTGCCTCTCCAACACTTTATAATTACTTTTCAACTAGGGGCGTTTGTATCGAGATTCATGATCATTTTTCCGGTGCATGTGACGCTGTGCTTCTATTGTAGTTTCGTAATGAGTCATGAACTCAAAAAGAGTAAATTTTGCATTGCACACTTGACCAAAAAAATGGTTCTCACTCCTTGACCTCGATGTCGTACGCATAAGGCCCGACAGTTCCTCCATTCTATAGTATGCAAGGATCCAAGAATCCCTAAGTGCAAAAATATTAGAAAGCCAGTCATTATCATCTAAATTGAACTCTTCAATAACCTCTTCCCATCCCGATTCAAACTTTTCGGGTGTAAGAATATCCATCCAAACAACACCACAAATACGTTTTTTTGAAATTGGTGTAATTGCATAGCCTAACACCAACCTATATAAAACACGAAAATGCCATGGAATAAATACATTACAAACAAAAAACTAACATGAAAAACAGTTATGAATGGCAAAACGCCATATATCTTAAAACGCCAAACACATGAAAATAAGAAAATCAACCTTTAGAGAAAGTTTATGCATCACGTGATACATGCATAACCGATGCCTTGTTTCAACAAATACAACAGAAATAGCCTTCTTCATTGCTGGATCTTGGTCAGTGACAACAACTTTTGGTTGAGCACTGACAGCTTTTAGAAAAACTCTCAACAACCATATATACATATCAACAGTTTCTTACACCAATAATGCAACACCAAATGTAACATTACAGTGGTGATTGTCTATACCAGTGAACGGTACAAACACCATAGAGTATCTGCATACGAAAACACCATTGAAAAAATGAAACGAGAACAAAACACCAGTGCATCTAAATAGTGAAAACGCCAAAACACACAGAAAAAAATAGAATTATAAATATTACTTGTTGGAACGATACGTGGCGTCAAACAAAATCACATCACCAAACACGTGGTAATTTTGCATTGATCATCACACCAAAAAAGTCCCTTCAAACGATTCTTATCGTCTGTGAAGTAATCGTACAAGAAATTAGGCTGGGACTTTTTTTCATGCAAGTGTCTCACAACCATCTCAGCATCGTATTCCTCTATAAACAAGTTAATTTGTCTCTTGTAGTTCTAAAAATCAACTTTACTTGCACCCACGTCTTCAAAATCGCCAAAAACAAGTCTTCATAACATTAAACGCCTTACCCGGTCCCAAATTCAACTTAGATATGCTATGTATAACATGCTTTTGGAGCTGAGTGAGGTATCGTTCAGACAGAAGAAAATGCTTATCAGGCTGTTCAACAAAATCATGGTTGTGATCCTCAACAAACGTATTATAACAACCCTCCTAAAACCCTTTAATTTAATCCTAAACGTTCTAAAATATACCCTGTATGCAAGAAACAAGCCTAGAATACCCTAATATTAATAAAAATCAAATAAAAACAAATCTCCGAGTGGCTCGCTGGCCGCGACCCAGTGACACCAGGCGGCACCATGTAGCGCCACGTGTCCCTTGCGTGTTGAGCCTACACCGTTGATTCACCATAGCTAGATCCTACCCTACTGCTCTCGCGGGCCGCGAGAAAGATAGAGGCGGCTTCGCGGGCCGCGAGCCGCCTCTCGTCAGGCCTATAAATAGAGGCCGATGCCTCATTTCTCAATCTTTTCTCTGATCACTAGTAGGCTAAAACTCTCGGGAAATAATACCCCTATAAAGCAAAGCTCTGCCTCGTTGTAAGTATTATAACCCCTATTTGTTACCCTACACGATTGATCTAGGACTCCGTAACGCATGTCAAGGCTCTGCCTGGCTCTGTCGTTGGAGTTCTGTCTCGTGTTACACCCGATTGATCTAGGACTCCGTAATGCATGTCAAGGCTCTGCCTGACTCAGTCATTAGAGTTCTGTCTCGAGTTGTACGGTTAACGTGATTTGGGTTATTTTACTAACACGTGTGCATTGTTTATTTTTAATAGATAATAACCAGGAGATTCACCAGGAAGCTTTAGTTTTACCTAAATAAACAAAGTGAGTACATCTTGCTTTTTGTCACCCTTTTGTAAATCCATTTATGAATCATTGTCCAAACATTTTACAAAACCCTAAATGTTTATCAAGATACTTACAGTGATTAAGTATCTGTAATTCTACAATTATCATCAGTATGTAGGGTTTTGTATACAGTACTTGAAACTCGTTACTATTGCAAATAGTAGCATGACCGCAAGCACGGGGACAATGGTTGTCCAGTAGCAATACTGTGTTGATTAATTGGATAGATGCGAGCATTGTAAATCTTAATACTGCAAAGAATATAAAACTGTTTTGATTAAACTGGGATGCACTCGCCAATATTTCGTGCTGATAAAACCTTTTTAAAACGCGTTTCAGGTAACTTAACGTGAGGCTAATAGAAGCCAGCTGGAGAGCACTGAAGGCTTAAAGTTATGGCTATAAAAGTTACCAAATAAGAAACGGAGTTAATGTTTTCAATAATTAGGGTTTATCCCTACAAATGTATTGTCAAATAAACTTGGGTTTTATCTCATTTATTATTATAAAAGTTTGGTGTTTAAGTCTGATAAAAATATTTCCTAACTACGGTCTTGATGTATGAATTCCCCTGCCATATTGATAAACACCGATACCATCTGACTGGTTTGCGGCACCCGCTCCCCGGGCAGGGGTCGGGGGCTGCGACATGTATAGACCTTCCATGATCCAACCTCAAATGTTTCACATAATTGTGCTCCACAACCAGTCCTTTTTGAAAAGTTCGATCACACAATCCTTTCCTTTTGATTCGGGTCCAACGTATCAACCTTCTTGTCCTTATATACCCCAGATCTCGTACAAATGAAAAACTTAATATGTGTTTCTCCTTTGGTGTTTATCTTTTCAGTCCCTTTCCTGACAGAAAAACCACAAGCCGTCGCATACCTAACATAGAATGATTAACAATCATCGAGGAATATCGTGTCTATTTTTGGCTTTATCTCTTCACTAACGCCGGGCATAATCAATGGAAAACCAGCTTTCGGGCAAAACCTTTCCTTCGAAGAAACACCCTCGTCTGAAAAAACACAATGAGAACGAATTAAGAAAAACGCCATTGGGAGAATATTTAACATAGAAAATGTCTCCTTAAAACATTATCGATGGTAACGCCATTAGTTGAATAATAAACAATAGGAATAACTGATGTTACTTTCTTAATAAAACATATTAATGAAAACGTCATAATGAATACGCCATAATGAAAACGCCCTTAATTGAATAATAAACAATATGAAGAACTGATGTTACCGTCTTCCTAAAACATGTTAATGAAAACGCCATAAGTTGAATAATTAACAAATAGTAAGAATTGATGTTTGCAAATTAACGCCAATATTCACAACTAATCAGATATACGTAACCAGGTGTAAAACGTTATTGATCCCAATAAGCTTATATTAGATCCCAAATGACAATTAACATTAATAATGAAAATGCCAAATATTGAATATAGGAAGAACGACATTGAAACATAAACACCATTTTCAAATATTACTTTGAAAAAAAACACCAATGAAACAAGCATAAAAAACAAAACGCATACCTGTTGCATGATTTGATGGAACACATATGAAAACGCCATCAAATATTACTTTGTAGAACGGAATCCATGTTAGACGCCATAGATCTCGAAAGCTTGGAGAGGAGGTAACTGCTAATACGAAATTTTTGGAATTTTATTTGAAACGTAATTATAACGCCATTTATTGAGGGGAACGTGGACAATGACAATTGTGCCCCTGCATTTCATTTAGCGCCCCCTGCCACGTGTTTGACCAGGATCCGTTCTCACCGTTTTCACATTTCCAACCGTTTTCTCCAGATCCCGTTTATATATATATATATATATATATATATATATATATATATATATATATATATATATATATATATATATATATGGTCAGGATTTAGAGAAAACGGTGAAAAGTGTGAGAACGGAGAGAACGGTTATGGATCGTCAGATTAAAACAATCTATGGACTAGATGATGCGGTGGCGTTTTCGTAAATAACATCACTTTTATTGATGTGGCGCGCTTCATTAAGGGTAAAAAAGACTTTTGACTTCTCTACCCAAAACGCCATCTCATGATATAAAAAGCCATTAAAATTACCGCTTTAACCAACGAATAGCACACGCCATCCTAATCTAAAAAACACCATTAGATATAAAACGCTAAACTTAATTATAATAAAATCCCGCCTAAAAACCGCCAAAAAATCCTATATATACAACATCTCAGACCTTCCATTAAAACACACAAAAACCCAAACGCCATATTTAATATATACCATTGGTCTTAGAAACGCCAAAAAACCCAAACATCAAATATCCTCTAAAACAAAACGTTTATTTGAAATTCAGTTTGGTTGTCGGTAAGGTTTCGCTCAATGTAATGGACAAAGTCCTTAAGTGAGGATATTGTCCATTTCATTGAGTAAAATCTTATTAACTTTATCCTCAACTTCCATCAAATTTATATCGCCAAAAACATACAAAAACATTATTGAGGTTTGTTGTCAATAAAGTTTAGCTGTATGGGGTGGACAACATTGTCAGACATCTTTCTTAACTGAGGATTAACAATGTTGTCCATCTCATACAGCAAAACATTATTGATTTTAGCATGATCAAATTTGGAGGTTTAGGGTGCTTTTATTTAGTAGCGTTCTTTTTCTCGGTAAAACGCCAAAAATTTAAAAAATCAAACATCGTTCCTTGGAAATTAAAGATTATTAGCTGAAAGGTGTAACTCATTAACATTTTGCTGCATGAGATGGACAAATCTTTAAGAAAAAGAGGCTGATGTCACACTTTGTGCTTCCAAACGGCGACAAAAAAAACTACTTCAAAAACAAAAATTCAAAATGAATCTTACGAAAGTCGAAACAGCCAGTTAAGATGATTCAAAAAAGAAGAAAGAGACTGGTGACAGTGAAGATTTGGAAGATCAATTGTTTATATATTTTTTTTTAATTTTCTTTTTTAGTTGATTGTTATATAATAACAACGCCATATATCATAAAAACGCCACACAGCCAAATGCTTGTCAAAACGCCATCATGCCATAAAACGCCCCAAAAACTATCAAACTATTATAAAATTACTTTGTACAAGTATTATAAAAAACCCAAAAAATAAAATAAAATAAAAACTTGAAAATGTAACTAGAAACAGTAATTACAAAACAGTAAAACTGAAGAGACGGAAAATTTATTATATTAGAATCTAAAACGCCAAACTTGAAAGATGGGACGTGTTACAGACTTTAGAGATAAAAAGCTTATCAAAAACAATAATTACTAACAGTAACTGAAACGACGAATACTTTATTATAATAATGCACCGCCTAACCTACGCGCCAAAAGACATCTTATAAAATGATACCTCTCAGCAACTTCCATTTGATCAAACCTAAAAAACAAACGCCAATACTACTAAATTTGGGGGGGACAAGCATACGGTTTTATACGAAATGATTTACACTTGCATGTTAGTTTATTCTAGTTGTACCTATTATATGAATTCGAGTATTATGATTATCGATTGTTTCGAGAGCTCAGGAAAGCCCTCGTGTTTAATGAACTGTAACCCTTAGCTATGGGCTTAGCCATGGAATATCGCGAATAGTCCTATAGGGTTGACGACCCACCTTTGGTTAGTAACGCTAACCCGGTTAAGACAAAGGTGTTCGAAATTTCTGAAACGATTATATTGTATTGGGATACGATAGGACGAGGCATTCTCAGTCAAGATTCTGTTATAGGCTCATATTGTCACATTGGTCATAGTCCTTGCTAGACTTTGATTTGGTCATTCACGAATAACACTTTTTAATGCAAACGGTTTTCAAAACATTTTTTATGTTTTATTTACTTATCGATCTAAACCGTGTTCCTTACCAACATTATTTTGGCGATTGTTAGTATGCCTGTATGACTGTTAGTTGTGAAAACCTTTCATGTTACATCGCCAGTGATTCCGCCTTTTGCAGTGTGTAACAAGCGATACTTATTTTTATGTACGTTTTCAGCTGGTCTATGTTTTGACGTACAAGGTAGTGTACGTTTTGACGCCGCTATGTCTTGATACAAATGTAAGGGCGGTGTGGTGTTTAGGTGGTCCCCCACTAAACGAACCAACCTGGTTTCGATTTCATTTCTTTTATATGGTATAATTCGATTTACTTTACTTTTTATCTAACCGCAATGCTTATGTAGGTTATATTGAGTTATATAGGATACATCAAAACACGTGTTTTCATATGGTTGTCGCATTATATAACGCTTGCACTAATCCCATTTAATATTTGAGATGTACCTGAGCCGCGACACGCGCAGGCCTTATTACTAGTTCTATCTAATCTAACAATAAATATATCATAGACTAACATTAATTGTAATTTTTAAAACTATGTCAAAAGCTAATCCAACTAATGTTTCATCATTTTAATGGTGCTTCGAATGACATGAATATCATTTTAGGGGCATTCACGGCTTGGTTTAAAACTGTGAAACCATCGAAACTGGTCATAGGTTTGGTTTCACCGTCCAAACCAGCTGTCGGTTTGGTTTCACGATCGGTTTTTTTCTTAACCTTAAGTCGGCCAGATTAAAAAAAGTTCAAAACATAGTGAACGATTTGGTTTACAGTTTATATCCAAAACTGGCGATTTCGGTCGGTCGGTTTAAAAAAATTCAAACCATAGTGAACGCGTGGGTTTACGGTTTATAACCAAAACCAACCATAAAAAACCGAACTGGATTGTAAAATTAAATTATATTGTTATTTTTTAAAAACTGTTTATTTTTCATATATTTAACTATTTATATTTGTATTTTATATGATGTTTAATTTAATTAAATCAGGTCTTAATTTTTAATAGAAATGTAATGTAATTGGAGCCCACATATTAAACCTATCTAACATTTATTCTAACCTATTTCCTCTTTATAATTTTACAAAAATTGGATGTGAATAGCTTTCACTATTCAATTTTGAGTGTATTGATTAACTGTTGGAGTTTGTAGGCCAATAGGTGGATGTCATTTGTCGTCCACTATTTTATTTTTTATTTTCTTATAGAGTAAATTACGATTTTGGCCTATGGTTATATCACTTTCACCCTTTTAGCTCAATTTTTTTAACATCTGAGCCCCCAACGTCTTTTTTCTAACCCTTTTGGCCCCTAACGTCTTTTTTCCTGTAACAACCCTCAGTAAAAGTCCTATTTATATTATTATTTTATTCAATAGGAAACCCTAATTGAGACACCCAAGTAATTCTACGCGAACCCTAAAATTTTCAGAACAATCAGAATCAGGATCAGGGCCCCTAAAACTCAGTGGGAGTAAACCCTAGTTAACGATTATCTATATTGCGTGTTGTAGAAGTTGAATTTTAAAATATCGTCGACTCAGCAAGGCTAGAAACACACGTGGCAAGCATATAGTGAAAATACAAACCATACGATGCGCAGGGGTTTAAGGCCTACGGTGCGTATGGTTGTTAAAATACCATACGATGCGCAGAGGATTTTAGGCCTACGGTGCGTATGGTTGATCAAATTTCAGCTATAAATAGAGGACATTGGCACTCGCTTTCTGGTGTTCAAACGACGAAAGAATTCATAAAATTCTTTGAGTTATCGTCTGTTTACTTCAATTAACACACACGAAACTCTAATTAAGTATAGCGGGGTGCTGCAGAACAGGGTATTAACTCAATCGCTATTACGATTCATTGTCCGATCGATCAATATATCCAATGGATGTTTAAGTGCCACCCACATTAGGGTTATACTTTGTCGTTCGTCATTAATTTGACGGATCATCGTTAATTCGATGGATAAAGTATTGTACTTTGTCGTTCGTCATTAATTTGACGGATCATCGTTAATTCGATGGATAAAGTGTTGCATGATTTGATGGAACACATATGAAAACGCCATCAAATATTACTTTGTAGAACGGAATCCATGTTAGACGCCATAGATCTCGAAAGCTTGGAGAGGAGGTAACTGCTAATACGAAATTTTTGGAATTTTATTTGAAACGTAATTATAACGCCATTTATTGAGGGGAACGTGGACAATGACAATTGTGCCCCTGCATTTCATTTAGCGCCCCCTGCCACGTGTTTGACCAGGATCTGTTCTCACCGTTTTCACATTTCCAACCGTTTTCTCCTGATCCCGTTTATATATATATATATATATATATATGGTCAGGATTTAGAGAAAACGGTGAAAAGTGTGAGAACGGAGAGAACGGTTATGGATCGTCAGATTAAAACAATCTATGGACTAGATGATGCGGTGGCGTTTTCGTAAATAACATCACTTTTATTGATGTGGCGCGCTTCATTAAGGGTAAAAAAGACTTTTGACTTCTCTACCCAAAACGCCATCTCATGATATAAAAAGCCATTAAAATTACCGCTTTAACCAACGAATAGCACACACCATCCTAATCTAAAAAACACCATTAGATATAAAACGCTAAATTTAATTATAATAAAATCCCGCCTAAAAACCGCCAAAAAATCCTATATATACAACATCTCAGACCTTCCATTAAAACACACAAAAACCCAAACGCCATATTTAATATATACCATTGGTCTTAGAAACGCCAAAAAACCCAAACATCAAATATCCTCTAAAACAAAACGTTTATTTGAAATTCAGTTTGGTTGTCGGTAAGGTTTCGCTCAATGTAATGGACAAAGTCCTTAAGTGAGGATATTGTCCATTTCATTGAGTAAAATCTTATTAACTTTATCCTCAACTTCCATCAAATTTATATCGCCAAAAACATACAAAAACATTATTGAGGTTTGTTGTCAATAAAGTTTAGCTGTATGGGGTGGACAACATTGTCAGACATCTTTCTTAACTGAGGATTAACAATGTTGTCCATCTCATACAGCAAAACATTATTGATTTTAGCATGATCAAATTTGGAGGTTTAGGGTGCTTTTATTTAGTAGCGTTCTTTTTCTCGGTAAAACGCCAAAAAGTTAAAAAATCAAACTTCGTTCCTTGGAAATTAAAGATTATTAGCTGAAAGGTGTAACTCATTAACATTTTGCTGCATGAGATGGACAAATCTTCAAGAAAAAGAGGCTGATGTCACACTTTGTGCTTCCAAACGGCGACAAAAAAAACTACTTCAAAAACAAAAATTCAAAATGAATCTTACGAAAGTCGAAACAGCCAGTTAAGATGATTCAAAAAAGAAGAAAGAGACTGGTGACAGTGAAGATTTGGAAGATCAATTGTTTATATATTTTTTTAATTTTCTTTTTTAGTTGATTGTTATATAATAACAACGCCATATATCATAAAAACGCCACACAGCCAAATGCTTGTCAAAACGCCATCATGCCATAAAACGCCCCAAAAACTATCAAACTATTATAAAATTACTTTGTACAAGTATTATAAAAAACCCAAAAAATAAAATAAAATAAAAACTTGAAAATGTAACTAGAAACAGTAATTACAAAACAGTAAAACTGAAGAGACGGAAAATTTATTATATTAAAATCTAAAACGCCAAACTTGAAAGATGGGACGTGTTACAGACTTTAGAGATAAAAAGCTTATCAAAAACAATAATTACTAACAGTAACTGAAACGACAAATACTTTATTATAATAATGCACCGCCTAACCTACGCGCCAAAAGACATCTTATAAAATGATACCTCTCAGCAACTTCCATTTGATCAAACCTAAAAAACAAACGCCAATACTTCTAAATACCACTCACTGTAAAACGCCAAAAAAATAAAAAAAATCAAAGATGGCTAATATGCTTTCTTGGATATTCAGTATTGTTCTTCGTGAAGTTTCACTGAATGGATTGTTAGGTGAGGGAAGTAACTCAGTAAGATTTTGCTACATGAGATTGACAAATCTTCAAAAAAAAAAGATACTGATGACAGTCATATGTCATTTTGTGTTTTGTGTTCTTGAAGAAGGCTTGGATGAGGAGTAGAGATCAATGACACTGAAGAGTGGGATTATTATAAAGATGAAGATCAAGTTGAAGAACAAAGCGAAAAACCCACCCACACGTCATAGATATATGCCCACAAACATCCACAAAAGTCACTTCAACAGAAGAGCATGCAAAATAATCAAACCGATGGATTTGTTAAGTTTTACATAAAACGCCATATATTTTGGTGTCAGTTCTTGTAGTATTAAAGAAGAGAGAGACTGATGACAGTAAAGATTGTGAAGAGAGATCCGATTAGGATTTTTATTTTATTTTTTTCGCTTCTATTTTTCTCCCCTGTGGTTATAATATAATTTTCCGTTTGTAAAATGCCAACATACCACAAACGCCAAAATGTATATAAAAAATAATAGAACAATGGGCCATCTTGTCTAAAACGCCTTGAAAAACGTCATTCAAAGAGATATTCTGACCCCTTGGGGTTCCAATGTCATACATATTGAAAAACACCATAAACGCCAAAATGTTAATACAATGAAACCATTAAAACGCCATATAGTTATTGAATTTGGTTAACGCCAAAAAATGTTAAACCTCAAAAATAAATAAATATTCTGAAAAGCGGAATTGGAAAAACGGAAGATAAAATGACAAAACAGCCCATACGCCCTATATATATAGGAGAAGGATCCGTTAGGAACCACCATTTATTGCGAGAACCAATGTGAACACAGCAAAAAATACCTAAAAATAGCTAAAAAAGACACAATTTTTTTTAACATTTTTTATTAAAAAAATCGCTATATTTCGTAACAAAAAAAATTGATTTTAATGTAAAAAATATATAAAAAAAAATTTTGTGAGTTTTTTTGATTTTTTTTAGATTTTTAAGGTTTTTTGAGTGTTTAGTTTTTAGCTTGGATGGGGGGGGGGGGGTTAGGTTTTTTGGTGTGTTCACATTAGTTCTCATGATTCTTACAATAAAGGTGGTTCTCAAATGAACCTTACCTTATATATATATATATATACATATATACTTGACGATTAAATGAAACATATCGAGATACGAGTTAATATGTGTACATGAAAGTGAATTATAAACGGATTGATTACTTGTGTTTATGTGTAACATACGTAATATATAAGAATATATATTTAATAAAATGTATATATAACAATCACCAACGGATCATCGAGTCAAACATATTTCAAATAATAACATCTCATCATGTCTAGTGAGTTGGGTAAACACTTGCAAGACATACATACGATATTGACAATAAGGTGTCCTATATGTGTTAGGTTCATCGTACTTGCTTTCTTTTGGGCTTTTGTATCGCTAGCTTTTACACACGGATTTCGAGATGAGTAATCACGACCCCTCTTTTACTGTTTACTAAATTTGGGGGGACAAGCATACGGTTTTATACGAAATGATTTACACTTGCATGTTAGTTTATTCTAGTTGTACCTATTATATGAATTCGAGTATTATGATTATCGATTGTTTCGAGAGCTCAGGAAAGCCCTCGTGTTTAATGAACTGTAACCCTTAGCTATGGGCTTAGCCATGGAATATCACGAATAGTCCTATAGGGTTGACGACCCACCTTTGGTTAGTAACGCTAACCCGGTTAAGACAAAGGTGTTCGAAATTTCCGAAATGATTATATTGTATTGGGATACGATAGGATGAGGCATTCTCAGTCAAGATTCGGTTATAGGCTCATATTGTCACATTGGTCATAGTCCTTGCTAGACTTTGATTTGGTCATTCACGAATAACACTTTTTCATGCAAACGGTTTTCAAAACATTGTTTATGTTTTATTTACTTATCGATCTAAACCGTGTTCGTTACCAACATTATTTTGGCGATTGTTAGTATGCCTGTATGACTGTTAGTTGTGAAAACCTTTCATGTTACATCGCCAGTGATTCCGCCTTTTGCAGTGTGTAACAAGCGATACTTATTTTTATGTACGTTTCACTAGTACAAAAGTGATCAAATGATGCGGGTAAATTGCCTATAACATGCGGTTTTAGACCCGCATCTTATAGCATACCATCTTATAGCTATAAGCTAAAAGATGCGGGTCCAAAAAATGCGGTTCTAGACCCGCATCTTTTGACAATTTAAACACAAACTACTTTTTCCCAATATATTCAAAAGATGCGGTTGTAGAACCGCATCTCTTGATGTTTAAGCTTAAAAAATATTTCTGGTTCAATTTTCAGAATATTTTATTAAAAATTCCCAATAAATTCCTTTATATAAACAAATTATCTAAAAAAGAAAATAAAATATACAAAAAAAAAAATTATATTAAAACAAATGTAAATTACAAAGGTTTCAAAGTAACATAAAATTATAAAAGTTTTGAAATAACACAAAATACATATCTCTAAAGATGAAATTAATAAATAAACGGTATCTTCTTCTTAAAGCGATGTCTTCATACTTGCAATCCATACTGACATCTTCAATTCATACTTGGAACTTGAACCATAGAAATTACCTAACAAAACATAACGTTACATTAATAAAATAAAGCTTAAAAATTATACGCAAGTGTACATATGTATAAAATGCAATCTTTATATTCAAATATTAAAAATACTATAATACATGCATACTTATAAAATATGCATTTCCAAATCCTAAGCCTACCTTGGATGCCTATTCGAAATTTATATAAACAATTAAATAAACTATTAAACTTTTCCTAATTTGCTATGTGCTGCTCACATTTAATATGTACAACATAAAAATGTATGTAAATCTATTTAATAATAAAATATAGAACAAAAGAGAGAATAAATTTACTTGGATTAACAAACTCTTTGATGTCACTACGGATTTTTGAGTGCTGTCAACTGCAAGAATCAGTTTCAGAAAACCGTAACTATTAACAATTAATACTATAAATTGTAAATGCACATCTCAAATCAATATTTACAAAGAAAATAAATAAGTTACAATTTTAAAACCTTGAGAATATGAACGCAATTTGGGAATCATACTTGGTTTAATTTCTAGATATGGGTACAAGATTTAGATGGTGGCTGGTACAAAGTCTGGGATCTAAAGAGGAAGAAGCCCAAAGTGGATCTGTAATTAGGCTGACTCCAAGTAAGCCAACATTACGAATATAAATTTCGTCAATTTCGTATGCTTTCCGGAAGCCGCTATAGCCATCACTCAACCACAAGCCGATTTGTAAACACGCTGACTTTAATATGATCATGATTCGTTCTGCATTTGGAGCAATGATAACATCAAAAAGGATTTTGATAGCCTAATAAAATCATTGGTTATATACTTGATGTCCAAAAGCAACAACAAAACACGAAATTAAACCCCAACCTTAGTGGTTACCTTGTTAAAACTATTACGAATCTCTGTCGATCGGTGAACTTTCCTCGGATTAGCAAGATGTTCTACAAATCAGAGCAGTGAAATAAATTTGTGGTGAAACTCAATTTGGAGGGACGAGCATTCTGAACTCGTATAGGAGAGCAGAGCGACTACGGTTTTAGGGAAAATAAGGTGGAATAGTGGGAAAGACAAAGTTGAACCTTAAGAAGGTGGGAAAATTTCTGAATGAAAACTTTTAAAATTCAACTAAGATGTAAAGGCGGGAAAATTTTGAGAGCCAAATATTTTGAGGGACAAATTGAAGTGAAATAATACATGGGAATTGGGTTGTAACTTCTAATAATCTCAACTAGAGGTCATTGGCCATTGATAGTTTCACCTTTGAATATTCCTCCCACCAGCTCCACATTTCACCTATTTTTTCTACACCGGTCCCCGTTAAAAAAAAAAAAAAAAACCTTAACGGAGTTAAGCTTTTTTTCCAAATTACAAACAAATTTTTTAGAGCTTTTGATCAGAATGACGATACAAGTCCATTAATGTAAAATTTACCTCGAAAAGGTGGTCCAAATGACTTGATTTTTGTAAATTGGAAATTTAAACACCAGACTTGAAGCGCCGTTTTCATGGTTTGGAGTACCGTTTCGAGGTAAGTTTTACATCAATGGACTCGTATCGTCGTTCTGATCAAAAGTTGTTTGAAAAATGTTTGTAATTTGGAAAAAAAAAACATAAATCCGTTAAGTTTTTTTAACGGGGGACCGGTGTAGGAAAAATAGGTGAAAGGTGGGACATAAACAACCTTCATTAACACTAATGTATCATGAACAACCCTATTTGACAATTACCAGCTCTAGTTGGTCCATCAATCATCCTAATAACCCATAAATATTCTTAAACGCCCTTCGTTGACAATAATGGAACATGAACAACCCCATCACTAGCCCTATTTGGCCTATCTATCATCCTAATGGACCATTGATCATCCTTGACGCCCTTCATTGACAATAGTGGAACATGAACAACCTTAGTTAACCACCACCGCCCCTAACTGACCTATCAATCATCCTAATGGACCACTAATCATCCTAAATGCCCGTTATTAACAAAAATGTAGCATGAACAACCCTAGTTGACAACCATTGTCCCTAACTGATATAGCAATCATCCTAATGAACCATTAATCACCCTAGACAACCTTCATTGACACTAATCTAATGCAAATAATCCTAGTTGACCATTACTGGCCTTAATTGGTCCATCAATCATCCTAATAGACAATCGATCATCCTTAGTGCTCTTCATTGACAAAAATGGAGCATGAACAACCCTATTTGACCATCACTAGTCCTAATTGGCCTATTAACCATCCTAATGGACCATTGATCATCCTAAACACCCTTTGTTGATAATAAAGGACAATGATAGTCAATTAGGGTTTTAAATTAGGGATGAGCATGGTACCCGTTAGGTACCGAAAGTACCGGTACCCAAAAATGGGGAAAAGTGGTACCGGTACTAGTACCGAATACACCGGTTCGGTACCTGTACTTACCGGTGTTTTGCCCGTAAATACCGGTACCGTACCGGTACTGAAAAACGGGGAAAATGGGAACTGGTACCGGTACTGAATATACCCGGTACCAAATGCTCATCACTATTTTAAATAGCATTCACATACGTGTTAAACATTTTTTTATTAATCATCGAATGATACATAGATACATACTACATACACTAACACTTACACATATACATGCATAATACATATAAATAAATAAGTACGTACCCGTATACACGATAAATCAACAATAAAAAATAATTATTTTTTTTATAATAAGAAAGTTATTTATTTATTATTAAGAATACTATTTATGAAAATCTTTTTATATGTTTTGTTTTTTAGTATCGTTAATAAAAAACATAAGTCATACATATACGGTTTGTATTTACTTACTCATGATTATTGGTTTTTTTATTAATCAAAACGGTTTGTATTTACTTACTCATGATTATTGGTTTTTTTATTAATCAAAACTAATAAACCAATAAATAAAAATGAGATATTTATTAAAAAAGTTAGTTTCTATAATCACTAATACTGTAGATGAAAACCTCTTTTCAATGTTTTTTTAACTTTTAATATCTAATAAAAAATAAATAAAAGTATTCATCCTATAGCGAATAAGGTGAAAACCCCTTTTTGTAATTTATTAGTACTTAACAATAGATGCGGTTCTAAAACCGTATCTTTTAACTCTGGATTTTTTTTCAAAACACCCATAAGATGCGGTTATATATACAACCGTATCTTTTAGCCTATATTTTTCTCAAAATATACATAAGATGCGGGTTAGAGGGGAGAACCGCATCTTTTGAAAACACTATAGCATCTTTTGATCATTTGTGTACTAGTGTTTTTCAGCTGGTCTATGTTTTGACGTACAAGTTATTGTACGTTTTGACGCCGCTAAGTCTTGATACAAATGTAAGGGCGGTGTGGTGTTTAGGTGGTCCCCCACTAAACGAACCAACCTGGTTTCGATTTCATTTATTTTATATGGTTTAATTCGATTTACTTTACTTTTTATCCAACCGCAATGCTTATGTAGGTTATATTGAGTTATATAGGATACATCAAAACACGTGTTTTCATATGGTTGTCGCATTATATAACGCTTGCACTAATCCCATTTAATATTTGAGATGTACCTGAGCCGCGACACGCGCAGGCCTTATTACTAGTTCTATCTAATCTAACAATAAATATATCATAGACTAACATTAATGGTAATTTTTAAAACTATGTCAAAAGCTAATCCAACTAATGTTTCATCATTTTAATGGTGCTTCGAATGACATGAATATCATTTTAGGGGCGTTCACGGCTTGGTTTAAAACTGTGAAACCATCGAAACTGGTCATAGGTTTGGTTTCACCGTCCAAACCAGCTGTCGGTTTGGTTTCACGATCGGTTTTTTTCTTAACCTTAAGTCGGCCAGATTAAAAAAAGTTCAAAACATAGTGAACAATTTGGTTTACAGTTTATACCCAAAACTGGCGATTTCGGTCGGTCGGTTTAAAAAAATTCAAACCGTAGTGAACGCGTGGGTTTACAGTTTATAACCAAAACCGACCATAAAAAACCGAACTGGATCGTAAAATTAAATTATATTGTTATTTTTTAAAAACTGTTTATTTTTCATATATTTAACTATTTATATTTGTATTTTATATTATGTTTAATTTAATTAAATCAGGTCTTAATTTTTAATAGAAATGTAATGTAATTGAAGCCCACATATTAAACCTATCTAACATTTATTCTAACCTATTTCCTCTTTATAATTTTGCAAAAATTGTATGTGAGTTGCTTTCACTATTCAATTTTGAGTGTATTGATTGACTGTTGGAGTTTGTAGGCCAATAGGTGGATGTCATTTGTCGTCCACTATTTTATTTTTTATTTTCTTATAGAGTAAATTATGATTTTGGCCTGTGGTTATATCACTTTCACCCTTTTAGCCTAATTTTTTTAACATATGAGCCCCCAACGTCTTTTTTCTAACCCTTTTGGCCCCTAACATCTTTTTTCCTAACCCTTTTGGCCCCTAACATTTAATGGATGGAGTTAGTGTTAGGGGACAAAAGGGTTGGAAAAAACGACGTTGGGGGCTTAGATGTTAAAAAATTCTTTTTTGAGCTAAAAGGGTAAAAGTGATATAACCACAGGGGCCAAAATCGTAATTTACTCTTTTTTATATTTATACTTACAAGTCTTAAAGTTATGTGTACAATCCTTTATTGCATATAAACATTTATGTTATCTTCCGTTTGACTATTTATAAAATATAAAATATTCCCTTAAAGTATTAGTATAAGTACCATTTAACCCTTATGGTTTACTTTTAGTTTTAGTAAACCCTAGTAGTATTATTTTATAATTTTATAATTTATCAAAAAAATTTATGTGAGTAGGTTTCACTATTCAATTTTGAGTGTTTTGATTGGCTTTGCAGGCCAATTGGTGGATGCCATTTGGCATCCACTATTTTATTTTTTATTTTTTTGTATTTATACTTACAAGTCTAAAAGATATGTGTACAAGCCTCTATTGCATATAAACATTTATGTTATTTTCCGTTTGACTATTTTTAAAATATAAAATATTCCCTTAAAGTATTAGTAAAGGTATCATATAACCCTTATGGTTTACTTTTAGTTTTAATAAACACTAGAGTATTCTTTTATAATTTATCAAAATTTTTATGTGAGCAGGTTTCACTATTCAATTTTGAGTGTTTTGATTATTTATTAGAGTTTGTAGGCCAATGGCTGTTAGAGTTAATAACTCTTTCATATGACGTTTTTATAAAAAATTGCACCATTAAAACGAGTGTTTTTTATCTTTAAAACGACTATACTATTGGTAATTGGATCACCCAGATCGTAAAGTGCGATTAAAAAACTCAGGTCGTAAAAGCAATTCACAATGGGAAACCCAGATCGTAAAACGCAATTCAAAAACCCAGATCGTAAAATGAAATTCAAAAACCTAGGTGGTAAAACGCAATTTACAATGGTAAAACCCAGATTGTAAAACACAATTCATAATAATAAAACCCAGATCGTAAAACGCAATGTTAAAACTCAGGTTGTAAAACACAATTTGATAAAACCTCAGATCGTAAAATGCAATTGTTGAACCTAGCTCATCAAATGTAATTCACAGCGGTAAAACCCAGATCATAAAACTAAATTCAAAAACCCAGGTTGTAAACGCAATTCACGAAGGTAAAACCCAGATCGTAAAACGTAATTCGAAAACCCAGAACGTGAAACGCAATTCAAAAACCCAGATTGTAAAACGCAATGATTGACGAAATTCTTAAGATTTCTTACACAGATTGAAGCCGATTTCTTAGGATTTCTTCAACGGTTGGCGAAATTTGAATGCTAGAAACACTAACGATCGAATGAGTTGATTGATTCACTTAAAAACACGAGGAAAAAATGAGAAAATTGTGTGAAATTGAAATAGGTTTCTTCAAAAAAGTTGAAGAACACGTTGATTTAGTGTTTAAATCATTGATTGATGAAGAAAATCACAATATAATGTAGTGATTATAGAGAGAGAAAGTAAAGAAAAGGTTGGAGATGATTTTTGAAGATGGTGGGTTTTGAATATGCAAAGAAAGAGAAAGACAGAAGATGAGCTGTGACTGCCTAAAATGCCTCTTCCTGTATTTTTTGTTATTTGTCACATGTCCTATTATTATTTCCTACACTTCTTACCCAAAACAATCTTCATTTGATGCTCTCCTTTTATCTTGATTGAAAACTTTAGAATAAATTAGTACTTCTAGTCATTAATATATCTTGGTTTAATAACTAAATCCCGATTGCAAACCTATTTTACCTTTTTTGCATTGCTAACTGTTAGATTGGTTTTCTAATTCCTGAAATTGAGAGAGTAAGGAAAATCAAATTATACATTGTTTAGTAATTTTATTTTTCATTTTATCTTATATATTATATGTAATTTTTTATATAGTGTTCCCATTTATTTTTCATTTTTCAATGTTAGTAACTTTTTGGCTTGGTTCGGTTTTAAGTCTCAACGGTCCAGTTTCTATTTTTGATAATAAAAAATTGTTACTAACGGTTTGATTCATGATATAACTTAAAAAGCATTAAAACCAGACCTTGAACACCCCTACTCATTTTAACAAAAGTTGTTAAATTTATGTGAGTGAGTTAGTTATGTTATAAGGAATAGTTATGAGTGGTTTTGAGTGCTTATGAGTAAGAGAGAGAATACATTACTGTTCATCTGTAAATATATGGGAACACTATGCACCCCCTTTATAATTTTTTTAATATGTTTTTAAAGTGATTGTGAGTGGATGAGAGCGATAATGTAATGATAAAGGTATAAAAATATTATTAAATTAAAAATGAGAGAGAAAAAATAGTAATTTTTATTGTAATTACATGGATGAATGAGGATAAAGAATTGATTGTGAACGTTATTAGTTATCTTTAAACTATGTGCAAGGAGGTTATTCATGGTGTTATGATTGTGACTAGTTGATGCATATGGCTTGCTAGGAATAGCAAGTACTTCTCGAATCTTAGCTTTCTCAGGGTTGTCCGGAGGTGATTATTCAAAATATTAAGTCTCTCGAGTTTTATGGTATAGGAACTGGTCTATAAATAGGTCGTTAAGTTGGGAAAGTTGGTGTAAATTTGATTTGATGTAGTTTTCTGTTTCAGCCTCCCTTTTCGGGTTTGGCGTTGTGAATAATATTTACGTTTATCACGTGAGACACATAATTTGAGTGCTACTATTCCCCAGGAAAAGCCAAGTCAACAAGTCTTTGGTTATTACCTTTATCGCGTGAGACACATGGAAATTGTTAACCCATTGAAAAAGTTACTGACAAAGTTCCTTTATGGCGCACTAAACTTTGTTAACCCATTGAAAAGAAAGTTCCAGGCTTTTTCTTGGTCAAGTTTACTATTGACACTCCTCTTCTGTATAAGTATAAGGTCGCAAAAACATAGAAAGATACCACAAAATTCATTACCAAAAATGAGTGCCAAATGGTTGCTTGTCTTGCGATCATTTCTCTTCGCCATCCTGACACACCTTGCAGCATTTTCCACACCCATTCACAAGGCACTAGCACTGAACGGCACCAACGTTGATCGTCTAGCATTGCTTGCTATTAAATCCATGATTAAAGGTGACCCTCAAGGTCTCTTGACCTCATGGAACCATTCCAACACAGATTTCTGTCAATGGCAAGGTGTTACATGCAGCCATCGCCACCAAAGGGTCATCCACTTGAACCTCTCACATGGAGGCTTAATTGGTACATTGTCTCCTTCCATCGGTAATCTTAGCTTTCTCAGGGTTATTCAGTTTTCTTCCAACTCATTTTCCAGAGAAATTCCACCTGAAATTGGGCGTCTCTTTAGATTACGAGAACTACATCTTTATAACAACTCTTTCACGGAAAACATTCCGGGTACCATAATGAATTGCTCCAACCTCCAGGTCCTTGACTTAGGTGAAAATAATCTGGTCGGCAAGATCCCAGCTGGGATTGGTTCATTGTCCATGCTAAGATTCCTCGCCCTTAACGTCAACACTTTACAAGGCAGAATACCACCTGAAATAGGGCGTCTCTTCAGATTACAAAACCTATATCTTTATGGCAACTCTTTCACGGGAAACATTCCGGCCACTATAACGAATTGCTCCAACCTCCAAGTCCTTGACTTGGGTCTCAATAATCTGGTCGGCAAGATCCCAGATGGGATTGGTTCATTGTCCATGCTAAGCCGCCTCTACCTTCACAATAACATTCTACAAGGCGGAATTCCACCTGATATTTGGCGTCTCTTTCGATTACAAACACTATCTCTTTATAACAACTCTTTCACTGGAAATTTATTGTCCATCCCTCCTACACTTCATACGCTCGACTCAAGTTTTAATAACTTTGGGGGGAAATTACCTTCTCTCACAAGCGGTTCGGCTTTAACATTTTTGGGCCTATCAGATAACTATTTTGTTGGATCATTACATAATTTGGTTTGTTCCAACGGGGTGAACACGATTGAGTTGGTTGAATTGGCAAATAATCAGTTGTCGGGTGTTATTCCGGAGTGTTGGGAGAAGTGGTCGAGCTTGAAAGTCTTATACTTAAATGATAATAATTTGTCTGGTGAGATTCCAAGAACATTGGGCTCTGTACCTTTGTTGCAATTATTGAACATGCGTGGGAACATGATTTCAGGAAGCTTACCTCCTTCCCTAATGAATCTGTCATACTTAAAGATCCTTCAACTTGATATAAATAATCTTGCAGGAATCATTCCACCATGGATTGGAATAAAACTCACTATGTTGAAAATTCTCAATCTTAGATCCAACAATTTTTACGGAAATACTCCTAACGAGCTATGTTATCTTTCACATGTTCAAGTATTGGATCTCGCTCATAATAACCTCTCTGGAAATATTCCAAGATGCTTCAGCAACTTCAGTGTTCTTTCCGGCATAGAAACTAACTTAGAGGTTCAATTTTCATTCAGTATTGACAATGGTTTTATTATTGTTTATGATTCATTGGTGATGAAGGGACAAGAAGCCGATTATGGATCTTTTCTAGGACTAGTCACGTATTTGGACCTTTCGAGCAACAATTTTTATGGGCAAATCCCTAGTGAGCTTACGGCCCTCCACAAGTTAAAATCATTGAATCTATCAAGAAATCAATTGACAGGAAAGATCCCAAATAAGATAGGAGACATGAAATCACTTGAGTCTTTCGATTTATCAGTAAACTATCTTTCAGGGGAACTTCCTATAAGTTTGTCAAGGTTGAATTTCTTGAGTAGCTTTAACGTGTCCTACAACAATCTGACAGGAAGAATTCCAACAGGTACACAAATTCAAAGCTTCAATGAGTCCAGTTTCATTGGAAACAAACTTTGTGGAGCTCCAATAACTAATGATTGTGTACATGTTGACAAACCTGATACAACAAGCGACCAAAAAGAAGACGGTGGATCACACAAAGTAGATTGGGGGTTGATTATTAGCATAGCGCTTGGATTTATTATTGGGTTTTGGGGCATTGTGGTTTCATTAATGCTCAATAGATCATGGAGAATCACATATTTCCGTCTCTTGAGGAAATTGATCAAGGTATAAGGTTTATGATGTTATGCATAAGTATTATTGTGATATGTTTTCTAAGTGACCATAAAAGTGCAGCTCCTGGGTCACTTGGTGTAGTTCCCCTGCAGTCTGCTTTTCATAAAGCTTATGTTTATTTTTGTGTTTCTGTTCGGTTCTCGTAGGGTTGTTTTGTTATGTCTTTCTTTGTGATTGTTAAACCAGCTTCCCGCTTGTCCTTTTTCTAATAATAATATATCATCGTCCAAAAAGAAACTATGTACACTTTATAAATTTTCATACTCAAAGTTCAAGACAGGACCATATAAAATATAGATAAATCAAACAAATGTACATAAAACAATCCTAAAAAGATCAGGTTGCATCCAAAATTCTCACTCAAATGGTTAGGTTGTTGATTTCCACTCCATGATTGCTGAAAGAAGCGTGTAATTAGGCGTTAAGCTCCTACTCGTCAATGGTAAATTAGTCATCGGGGAGCTATCACTCTCTTCAAGCCATTGCTCTATCGCCCTGCGATCGTACGTGTAGCCATCAGCAGCAACACATGGATCAACCATAACATCCTGGATCAAAACAACATTATATTATGAAAAACTAGTGTTGTTCGATAAAAACTGAAAGAAAGAATGTCACAGTCTTACCTTGCGTATTGGGCATATGAAGTGGTTAGGAGGGGTGGGTCGCGTCATGGATGTGGATCTTTGAGCTGCATCTGCGACTACTTTTAGTCGTTCCAATACAGGAAGAACCTTGTTTTTCAAATCTGGTCTATCTTTTCTTCGAAGCTCAGCGCAGCTCAAGCTCAAATATGCTAGCTCTTTCGCTTCATCAATCCGCCATTCGCCTGCATCTTGATCCAACACACTGCCTAACTCATCGTTTTCAAGAGCTGTTTCCACCACATGAGTAACTGCAATTGCCGGTCTTGCGGTCAGCAGCTGCAAAATCACCATACCAAGAGCGTATACATCGGATTTTGGAGATACTAATCCTGTTCGTTGATACTCTGGATCAATATAACAAAGAGTTCCCGCTGGACTCGTGTCTTTGTAAATGGTGGATGTGGAAGAGAAGTCTGGTTGAAGCATTGTTTAGAGACCAACATCCCCTATTTTGCTCACGAGATTTTTATCAAGCAGTATATTTGCTGGTTTTAGGTCATGATGAATGATGGATTTCGGTTTCGCATTATGAAGGAAGTTTAGAGCTGATGCTACTTCCCACACGAGGAACCGGTCGAGCCACGGGATCGCTGGTGTGTCTTTTTTGCGAAATAATCGCTCGTCCAAACTCCCGTTTTCCATGTACTCGTAGACCAAACAGCCATGATCCACACACACTGATTAGAATCAGCAGACGAGGATGCCGGATTCTGCTCAATAGTTCAAGCTGCAAAATCAAATTCAATTATTCATAAATGTAAGGATGTGATCCAAGAGTGAGCACGATTTCGTCACTGTTTATCTTGACGGTTTGTAATTCCAAAAATTGGGCATACATGCCATATTTTGATTTTTTTTTCCTTAAATATTAAAGGAACCATCATGTATTTACATGATTTAGTCATGCAGTAATATATCAATTTTTCTTGAGAATTCTATCTCTATTATTTTTGTGTTTCCGCTTTGCATCAAGAGATCCGAAAAATCAAAGTCTACAAAATGGACTTGAATGTATGACAAATTCTGCAGATAAGAGCATATAAACGTATATGGTTTGAATTTAATGTTTGACTTCAAAAGTCAAGAGGAAAAAACATGGTAGTTACCTTTCGAGATGCATCAAGGGTCTCGCTTTGCGCAATTGCATACATCCCGCGAAGGTGCCTGAGTTCAACTCTCAGTTTTTCCAGCTCAATGTTAATACTATTATCCTGCAATAGAAAAGATAACACAACTGACAGTATATTTGTGAAACAGAGGAAACCAATTTTCCCTCTACACATATTTTCGACACAACAGTCAAACGGGTTGAAATAATAGCAATTATCTTGTAATCAATGTAAATCCCTTAATCATAGGAAAGGTTGTTGTACACCATTATTAGTTTCCTATTTCTAAATTCTAATCAATCCTTGTAATTATATATTGATGATGTTTAATGAGAATAATTCATTCAGTAAAATTATCCCTTTCTATATGGTATCAAGAGACTCTCAGGTCTCCACCGATCCCTTCTGACCGCCGGCCCTACACCACCACCCTTCTGCCTCTTTCCCCCCTCTCTTCCTTCCTTCCTTTGCTGTTCTGATTTACTACCATGGACGCCAAGATTCATCCCGCTATGGCGGTCACGAACATCAAAAACATGATTTCCTTCATTCTTGAAGATGAATCCTCGCACTACTCTACCTGGAAAGCCCTCTTTGAGGTGCTCTGTCATGCCTATCAGGTTTATGAACATCTGCAGCCCCCCGCCCCGTCGATACTGCTCCTTCTGGCTCGTCGTCTGCTGCTGACAAAGCTGCCAAGGCTGAGGCCGATGCTCTCTGGGCACGCCTTGACGCCTTGGTTTTACAGTGGATTTACGGTTCCATATCCACACCTCTTCTTCATATTATTCTGGTTCCGGGTCAGACCGCTCATGAAGCATGGCTTGCTATCGCCAATCACTTCAATGACAACAAAAGTGCGCGTCAGATCCATCTTCAACAGCAATTCTCTAATATACATCTTGAAGCTTTTCCGAATATGGCCGCGTATTGCCAACAGGTCAAGAATCTCGCTGATCAATTAAAGAATGTTGGGGCACCAGTCGACAATCAACGGCTTGTTACTCAACTCCTTGCGGGTCTCGCCGAAGCATACGAGAGCATCTCAACCGTTTTACAACACCAAGAGCCCCTCCCATCCTTCGCTGAATGCCGATCCAGGCTTACCATGGCTGAATCAAACAAAAAGACCCTCTCTGCTCGGGCTGCGAGCACCTCCGCCACTGCTCTGGCTGCCACCACGGCTGCTTACCCTCATGATTCTGCCACCGTGCCTGACTCCAACCGTGGCAGGGGCCGTGGTAGGTCTAGGGCTAGGACTCGTGGTGCATCCCGTGGCGGCCGCTCCTACAACACCCAAACCCAACACCCGTACATCGTTTTTCCTAACTCATGGACTGCAAATCAGTGGAACTCTTTAATGCAAACCAATCAGCCTTCTGGGTCCCAACAGGCCGCTGCCCCACCGTGTCCCTACCCGTCTGCACCACGTTACAGCAACAACAACTCGGCTGGCATACTAGGAGCAGCCCCCGATCAGGCTTACACGGCTACCTTGTCTCCCACGGACATTCAGCAAGCTCTCTATGCCTTGTCTCTCAATCAACCAGATCCGCATGGCGTCATGGATACAGGCGCTTCTGGCCACATGAAAAATCCTCAAGGTAACGACTCCCCGTCTACTTTTAATTCTTGCACTAACAAATACATTGTAGTTGGTAATGGTATGACCATCCCTGTGATTGGTCAAGGCAACCTAACCCTACCACCCCCATTCCCGCCTTTTAAATTAAACAACGTCCTGTATGCCCCGAACCTTGTAAAAAATCTCATTTCTGTTCGTAAACTTACTACTGACAATTTACTATCCATTGAATTTGACCCTTTCGGTTTTACTGTGAAGGACCTCAAGACCAAGGCACACCTCCTGCGATGTAATAGCTCGGGGGACCTTTACCCATTGACAGCACCACTCCCTTCCAACACCACCTCTACTGCTTTTGTGGCTACGACTCAAGAACGTTGGCATCAACGCCTTGGGCACCCGAGCTTATCTACTTTGCATTCATTACCATTGTCTGTCTCTTGTTCGTCTAATAAAAATGACAAAACATTATGTCAAGCTTGTGTTTTTGGTAAAAGTGTGCGTATGCCATTTTCTGATTCTTGTAATCGTACTTATTTACCCTTTGATATAATTCACAGCGACCTTTGGACGTCTCCTGTGCCTAGCACCGGGGGTCACCGATACTATGTTTTGTTTTTAGATGATTTTACTAATTTTCTTTGGACCTTCCCCCTAACCAACAAATCAAATGTATTTTCTATCTTCACCATTTTCCACAACTATCTTACCACCCAGTTTGGCACTAAAATTAAACAATTCCAATGTGATAATGGCAAGGAATACGACAATAATTCTTTTCATAATTTTTGTCGTCTTCATGGCATGCATTTCCGGTTTTTGTGCCCATATACCTCCTCCCAAAATGGCAAGGCTGAGCGTAAAATTCGAACAATAAATAATATGGTACGCTCCCTATTGGCCCAATCCTCCCTGCCGCCATCCTTTTGGCACCACGCCCTAGAAACCGCCACCTACCTTCTTAATATCATCCCCAATAAACACACTCAATTTCTCTCCCCCCACCTCACGCTTATATAAGTGTAATCCCACATACGATCACCTTCGTGTGTTCGGGTGCTTATGCTACCCCTTACTTCCCTCCACCACCATAAACAAACTTGCCCACCGTTCCAAACCATGTGTCTTTCTCGGTTACCCGCCCAACCATCGTGGTTACCGTTGTTTAGACCTCACCACCAACTCCATTTTTGTCTCTCGCCATGTACAATTCGAACAGACCATTTTTCCCTTCGCTACCACTCTACCTACCCAACCCGATACCTACAACTTCCTTGACAGTGGCCTAAATCCTCTTATGTGGACTCACATTGCCTCACAGTCCACTAATCAGCCCACTACCACAAATCTCCCTACCCGGCCCACACCTTCGGCTCCCTCTCCTAACCAGCCCACACCTTCGGCTACCTCTCCACAGCCCACACCAAACCGCCCCCTCACCTACTCCCGCCGCCCACGTCACCCACCTTCTACTCTGGACCCATTATCTACCACACCCTCCAGTCCTGCTCATCCGGCCCAACACACATCCGGCTCACTTCCCCCGTCAATGGCCCAACACCTCAACCCAACCGGCCCCGCCCCACAGCCTTCCTCGACAAACACCCCTCCAACCAGTCCACCACCAGCAACCCGTACCATGCGCACTCGCGCCATGGACGGCATCACCAAACCCAAGCACCCTTTCAACCTCCACACTACCACTATCGTACCTATCCCCAAGTCCCCACAGGTTGCCTTGTCCTCACCCGAATGGCTCACCGCCATGACCAACGAGTATAGTGCACTTATTAAAAATGAGACTTGGGAGTTAGTTCCTCGTCACCCGGATATGAATATTATTCGGTGCATGTGGCTCTTTAAACATAAGTTTCGTTCAGATGGTAGCCTGGAAAGGTACAAGGCTCGACTGGTTTGTGATGGTCGCAGCCAACAGGTAGGTGTTGATTGTGGTGACACCTTCAGTCCGGTTGTTAAACCGGCCACGATTCGCCTAATTCTTACATTGGCTCTCTCACGCTCTTGGGCCATCAATCAATTAGATGTTACCAACGCCTTCCTACATGGTAACTTGGAGGAAACAGTTTATATGCATCAACCCATGGGGTTTCGGGATCCTAAGTTTCCAGGTCATATTTGCAAATTGAAGAAATCTCTATATGGCTTAAAACAGGCTCCACGCGCTTGGTATCAACGCTTTACTGACTTTGTCTTGTTACAGGGGTTCACGCAAAGCAAGTCTGACCACTCTTTGTTCATTTATCGTCACGGTCCAGATACCGCCTACCTGCTCCTCTATCTGGATGACATCATCCTTATCACGTCTTCTGACGCACTTCGCGGCCGTCTTATGCAGTCACTGTCTAGCGAATTTGCAATGAAAGATTTGGGTTCCTTATCTCACTTTCTAGGTATCTCGGTCACACGAACGGGTGACAGCATGTTCTTATCTCAGCATTCTTATGCCAATGACATCATACACAGGGCCTCTATGGACTCATGTAACCCGGTTGCTACTCCGGTTGACACTGGCTCCAAACTTGGGGCAACTTCCTCCGCCCTGTTTCATGATCCGACCACTTATCGTAGTTTGGCAGGCGCACTCCAGTACCTTACTTTCACACGGCCAGATATCTCATACGCTGTTCAGCAGATATGCATGCACATGCACTCCCCTTCTGATGATCATTGGAATGCTCTTAAACGGATCATCCGGTATATCCAGGGCACTGCAGATTACGGTCTCTCTCTCAATCCTGCCCCAAATATTTCTCTTCGTGCATATATTGATGCTGACTGGGCAGGATGCCCTGACACTCGCCGTTCAACTTCTGGATACTGTGTCTACCTTGGCGACAACTTGATCTCCTGGTCCTCCAAACGACAGCCAAGAGTCTCTCGCTCTAGTGCAGAAGCCGAATACAGAGGAGTTGCTAATGTTGTTTCTGAAATTTGTTGGATTCGTAACCTGATGCTCGAACTGAATCAACCTCTTCTCAAGGCCACTCTTGTTTACTGTGACAATGTCAGCGCCATTTATCTATCTGGTAACCCGGTTCAGCACCAGCGGACCAAACACATTGAACTGGACATTCACTTTGTTCGAGAGCAGGTACAACGGGGGTGCGTTCGTATCTTGCACGTCCCATCTCGCTACCAGATCGCGGATATCTTCACCAAAGGCTTGCCTCGGATCTTATTTGATGATTTTCGTTCCAGTCTCAACGTTCGCCAACCTCCCGATTCGACTGCGGGGGTGTAATAGCAATTATCTTGTAATCAATGTAAATCCCTTAATCATAGGAAAGGTTGTTGTACACCATTATTAGTTTCCTATTTCTAATCAATCTTTGTAATTATATATTGATGATGTTTAATGAGAATAATTCATTCAGTAAAATTATCCATTTTTATATGAAAGCCGCCCAAAGTCGATGTTTAGCGCATACAACCTCCATAAATCACTGTTAATTAAAGCTTTAGGTTATTGCATAAAATTGTTTCTAGATCATACATAACAAATGTATAGTTTATAAATCTTAATTAAAAAAGAATAAAACAGTTTCTGACAGTAAAGGCAGCTTGACACATACTAAAATGACATAAACCGAACCCGTGTTGGCCCGATACCTGACCCGGTCAACCTGCCAATTTTCCAAATACACTAAACAACATCCTCTACACGGATCAATGGCCAGGATATCATTATGGTGGGAGGGGTGGAACCCGCATCAACCCCTTCAACACCAAATCAATTGTCAGACACCTCATCTCCCCCAAGGTGTACCCGGCGGAACTCACTCTCCCCACAATCGGTTCTGTACCATGACACAACCTGATCCGACCCGATTGTTTTGCCACTGTAATGAATCTATTAATTAATCTCTTATCTGGTTAAAAAATAACACATAGTAAGTTCTTGGTTCATAAAAATATTGTGTATAAAAAATAGTTGATTAATATTAACCAAACCAATGCGTATGGAATTTTGTATGTTCCAAATGGAAGTTGGCCATTTTATCCAAACCGACCCGTATGGAATTTTTGTCTTGGTTTTAAAAAGCGAGAGGCGCACAAAAGCGACGAGGTCTAAAACCGAGGCGCAAAAGCGACAGGCTTTTCGTACCCTAGGCGCAAGCTAATTATATATATATTTTTATATATATCCCAAAGGTTTCTAGTATCATTTACCTAAAATTGTGACACAAGTAACCTCTATGGCTCTATATATGCTTTAATATTTAAATTACCCATATGTACAACCTAAGAAGCACAAAATCTCTACTATACACTCAAAGTACAACTAACGAAGTTATATGTACAATCAATAAAACTCCATAAAAAGCAAAGAAAAGGAAAAAAACTAAGTTAGAAAAAGTTTTGGGTTAGAATTTTAAAATAGTATAACATTAAGGATGAAAATTGTAATTTTGTGAAAACAAAAGATAAAAAGTAAAAAGGATGTAAACCCTAAAAAACTTCAGCCGTCACTCTGTGTTTCATGTCTAGCTATCACTCTTACATCTCCTTCTCTCAAAAGCTCTTAAAATCGTTAATTCTGGCAATATTTCATCTCCATTTTTATGAATAGCAGGTGTTTCATCTTCATAAGTTTGGTTGTTTCTACATAGAATGTGTAATTTTCATATAAGGTCCTTAAAGCGCACACTTCAGTGCCTCATCGCCTTACAAAAAAAGCGCTCAAGCGCACTGCTTCTTGGGTTTCCTCTAGGTGCTAAGCAAAAAAGCGAGGGACCCTGAGCCTTGATGAGCCTAGCGCCTAGGCGCGCTTTTTAAAACCAAGATTTTTATATAACAATATATTTCTTTTCTTTTTATATAACATCTTTTATGAAGCGTAGGTTGTGAACTAGGGTTGATATTGAATCAAAACTATTCATTCTATTCATTGTTTTAATCACGAATTAAACAAACACAAATGAAGCTCCACCACCACAATCAAACACTAATGAAGTGGATGTTAATCTTTTAGAAAGAGATCCCGGTAAACGAAACCAATGTGGGAGTGATAGTCCCTGCTTCAACTATTGAGCTGAGCGACCTCCCCCCCCCCCCCCCCCCCCCCCAAAAAAAAAAAAACCTAAACCCCCCTCCCCCACCCCCCAAAAACCTACCCCCCCGCCCCCCCCCCCCCCCCCTCCCCCCAAGCTAAAATACTAAAAACTAAACCCCCAAAAAACCTAAAAAAAAAATTAAAAAAAAATCAAAAAAACACACAATTTATTTTTTTTCATATTTTTTACATTAAAATCGCTACTTTTAGTAGCCAAAAAAATTTTTAATTATTTTTTTGTAATGAAATGTAGCGATTTTTTTATAAAAAAAATTGTGTTTTTTAGCTATTTTTAGGTATTTTTGGTTGCATTCACATTTGTATAGTAACTTTGATAGTTGCTGGTAATTACAAAAATGTCACCTTGTCTTTTTGACTCTTCCTTCAATTTGTATGTTTAGTAGGTTAAGTTTATTTGTATTTGATCTTTATCCTGATTAACATAGACCGTTTCTTTAAGTTCTCCTTGTAAGAAAGCTGACTAAACACCTAAATGGTGCATTTCCCACTTTTCACAAGCAGCTAATGCAATCAACAATCGTATGGTCTCGGTTTGAGTGATAGTCCCTGTTCGACACTTTGAGTGACAGAAGCAACAACCTCTTTGTAATCCACCCAGTATTGTGGCATGTGTAAGAATTGTACCTATATCAAAAGGATCCATAGCCTAGCAGTACCAAGTAGTGTACATAATGGGGTTCCATTCTAAATGGTTAAGTTTTCTAGCCCCATGGTAAGCAAAGATTTAGATTGAATAGTAGACGTGTGAGTTAGTCGGTCTAAAACATTTTAATTTTACCAGGCACATGCATATAGCTAGGAGTGGCAAAATGGGTGGTTTGGGTAGGTTTGGGTAATGGGT
>JARYGA010022100.1:0-48381 GCA_030545235.1 Helianthus tuberosus
GATCACGAGGACCTGGACGAAGAAGAGGCAGATGAGGGGGATAATAAGAGAGACTACGACGTTGAGTACGAGGAGGTTGTGGGTGGTGGTGGTGGTGATGATGGGATTACGATGGTGCATAGTAAGAGCTTCGTGTCCACTCAAGGGTGGAACTCTGAGGAGGTTGTTGATTATCGGATTAACGAGGATGAGTTTCATAAAATCAGTTTGATGGATTGTGATTTTTTTATCCGGAAGCCGCCTGATCCCGATAATGATGTCTACGATTTCAGAGAGGTAGTATAACTTTAAATTAATAATCGTCTTTCTTTCTTTCTTACTTTCTTAACTTATCTTGTTAAATATATATATGTTTGTTTAAATGGCATAGAAAAAACAAGGCTAAATTAAGCATCCTTTAACATGGTGTTGGATAAACCTTCAATGTTGAGTTTCACTGGTTTTCTGCCAAGTACAAGTTGTGTTTACCAGGTGGGGCTTTCCATAGTTCCACAAAAACGTGTTGGATAGTTGATTTGGATGCATATCCAGTAACTAACTGAGGTCTCGTTGACCTCAAAGTCGGTTCAAGTTAATAAAAAGTTCAGCATTGGTAGTGCTAGATAAGGGTTGGTGTCCAATTGGTCAAGAAAATTTAAAATTTTATTATGTGTTTACACCATGGTTTTAAAAAACGTTTGAGGCATACGCCTCAAGGCGCGCCTCGAGGCGAAACGGCCAAAAAACGAGTCTGAGGCGCGCCTCATGGTGTTTTTAATGTCTATGCGCCTCAGAGGGGCTGAAGCGCTAAAAAAGCTGCGCCTCATGGGATTTTGATAGCTGTTTTTTATGTTTTTGACTTTTTATGTCAATTTCAAGCATTTCATGTCTTTTTTAAGTGTGATTTTGATGATTTTGATGAATCTGATGATGAAATTAGTTAGTATTATTATTTTTATAATATAATGCCCCGCTTGCGGTGTGCACATATAATGTATATATGTGTGGGCGCTCGGAGGGCAAAAGTGAAATGGTACTAACTTTAACGTTATTTTACTATTTCATGAAAATAACGTTAAAAGCGGCGGATGGTTAATCAGGCATCATGTGGTGACGTTGATAGCTGAAAGACACGGGGGTACATGCACCAATCAGTCTCTGTCCCGATTGTTTGAGTGTTATGTGTCTTAGGTCCAAGGCTTGATACAAAACTACAATCGAGCCGGGGGTCTCACTGGAAGCAGCCTCTCTATTCCTACGGGGTAGAGGTAAGGCTGTCTACATCTTACCCTCCTCAGACCCTACCTTAGCTTTGCTATTGGTGGGATTTACTGAGTATGATGATGATGATGATGATGATTTTTATAATATATCTAATTTTTATATTTTTTTATTAATACCGCCTCGTTTTGCCTCGAGGCTTACGCCTCGTGAGGCGAAGGGAAAACACCTCGAAACTCGTTTCCGTTCTTTTAAACCTTGGTTTACACCAAAATAAATAATGGTTTGGTGTTGCAGATGTATGTGACCGAACCGGATACTGATATCTATGCGATTCCACGTGTTCTTGCGCCCATGCCCGAGAAGGTTAATTTTCTTACTTTTTAGGTTTTTTTTTTTTTAATATAAATGATTCCTTTTTCATATTCAAAAGTAGAGTTTTATAAGAAATCAAGAGGATAATATTTTCAATTGCAGTATATTAGATGTGCAAAGAGTGACTGGGGTACCTATAACGTCACAGAACCACCAATTGATGCACTTCGGGATCCCATGTACAAATCAGAGTGGGAGGTTATGAAGGTTAGGAACCCATGATTATATTTATATAGCTCAAATTAGGATGAAACGTATCTTGTTGTCTGCTTTTGATTGCTCATCATTTTGTGCATTATGGATGGCAGTTACTTGTGAATGTGTTGGTTATGGTAATGTTTAACGGGTCTGGTCAGACTTTTGAAATAAAATAAAAGGCTATGGGTCAAATGAATGAAACATTTTCAACACGTCGATAGTGGGCTAATGTGTCTTCTTAAGATACATCATCATCATCATCATCATACTCAGTAAATCCCACCAATAGCAAAGCTAAGATAGGGACTGAGGAAGGTAAGATGTAGACAGCCATACCTCTACCCCGTAGGAATAGAGAGGCTGCTTCCAGTGAGACCCCCGGCTCGATTGTAGTTTTGTATCAAGCCTTGGACCTAAGGCACATAACAATCGGGACAGAGACCAATTGGTGCATGTACCCTCGTGTCTTTCAGCTATCAACGCTACCGCATAATGCATGATTAACCATCCACCGCTTTTAACGTTATTTTCACGAAATTAGTAAAATAACGTTAAAGTTAGTACCATTTCACTTTTGCCCCCCCGAGCGCCCACACATATATACATTATATGTGCACATCGCAAGCGGGCAATAAGATACCTTGTGAAATCATATTTGATACACCAGTGGTTTCTAAAGTAAAAGCTAAGTATTTTGGGCAAAAAGTTTTATGGCTCAACCTAACACGTTACAACTAATACAAATGTTGTTTTGATCCACTTTCTATCTCAGTATGATTTTGTGGTCTGCATAAGGCTCTTGTTTCTTGCTACCTCTATGTAATGAGTCAAAATGGATCGGGTCGCTTGGGTTGGGTTGGGCAAGCAGGTTTTTTAGTTAATACATTAGATATGGTTATCAAACTATATGTTTACTATAAATTATGCTCAATACGTAATTTTCTTTCGTTTTCATCCTTATGATACAGTATAATAACTCTGTTTCTTGTTGAAGGTGTTTCTGACGAAGCACTACAGGAACCGGCGGTTGGATGATCCCGATTTTGTGCTCGACTTTGAAGAGATTTATGTTATAGATTCAAAGACAAAGTCGATAACTCGGGCCAAAGTCTTGGTAAGTATAGATATATATATTTTAAAATTATATCTACACTCCCATTTTACAAACTACAGATGAGGCTTTGTATCATACAAAATGTAATACAGTTGGGTAGTGATTTTTTTGTTGTACTTGGCGGGATAGGTTTATCTTGTCCATTCTAATAATGATTTTAGTTATAAGAGAATTATTTTGTCCTAATCTGAATAGTTCTTTTGAATAATAACAATTTAAGATATTACATACATTATATTTAAAATACATTTTAGATCACTTTCAACCTTTTTCTTTTCTAAATATACTTGTTGGCGTAAGTCCCGTGGAGTTGATGGTCCGCTTTGGCCGTTTTTGATAAATTTATCTGTGCTAGTTACGGTTTTGGGAAATGGCAGCTGAGTTACCTTTTGGTTTAATCCTTTATGTTTTTTACCTTGGTATTACATTACATACATATTAAAGAATGATAATAAATATTATCACCATGTATTACAGGTGACCGTTCCTGAAGGAAGAAACAGGGATCGAAAGAACGATTTTCTGGTTATTCGGGATAATGCAACATCATTTAAAATAATTCCCTCGGTGATGATCTTGTCTTGTATATATATTAATTTTAGATTCAATTGGATCTTGTCTAAGCAGATGATATTTTTTGTTTTCTTGTAGGAGGAGAGAGATGATCCAACGACTGTAGTTCACAGGGAAGAGTGGGACAAGGGCAGAAAGGACATGGAAAGACATCTCAGCAAGCTAAGGGACTTCAATGTTTCAAATTGGTTCTAGTTTTTGTTGCTTCAAATTTTGTTAGATGTCAACTAGTATGAATGTTTTGTTCAGAATTTGTTTTTTAGTTAATTATTATTCTCATTATTTTGTATTTTTTCAACTTTTATTTTAGATTAGTATCACTTTTAATTTATTACCAATTATTGTTATTGTCATATTTTAGATTAGTATCACTTTTAATTTATTACCAATTATTGTTATTGTATATGGGTAAAACAAACATGTTATTGATGCCATATGAAGAGATGTACATAACGCAAACCTAAAAATCAAAATAGAGGGTTACAAACATGTCTAAAATCAAAATACAAATCTTGATAATAATCTCTAGTCACTAATTATGGTGGTTATAAGCCCTTTTATCTTCTTCATACCAATGCATCCTAATAAATGGACTATTTTACAATAGTGTCTATAGTCGTTTATATTGATGATCTAGTAAAGCCATTGCAACACATAATATGTAGTAAATTACAAATCAATACTGTCTACTCTTACACCATTGTTATTTTTTAATTTGTCAACATGATAATGTTAAAGTCGTTAACGAGATCTCTCTCTCTCTTTCTCTCTTTCTTTGTCTCTCTCTCTCTCTATATATATATATATATAGGGAGGAGTTCATGCGAGAACCACCCTTATTGCGAGAACCGCGAGAACCAATGTGAACACAACCTAAAATAGCTAAAAAAACCTAACCCCCCCCCCCCCCCAAAAAAAAAAAAACCTAAACCCCCCCAAGCTAAATGCTAAAAACCCCAAAAAACCTAAAAAAAACCTAACCCCCCCTCCCCCACCCCCCAAAAACCTAAACCCCCCACCCCCAAACTAAAATGCTAAAAACTAAACCCCCAAAAAACCTAAAAAAATCTAAAAAAATAAAAAAAAAAATCTAAATTTTTTTTTTAATATTTTTTATGCTCAAATCGCTACTTTTAGTGGCCAAATTTTTTTTTTTCTGGCTTCGAAAAGTAGCGATTTTTATATAAAAAATATTAAATAAAAAAAATTGTGTGATTTTTAGCTATTTTTTGTTGTGTTCACATTGGTTCTCGCGGTTCTCGCAATAAGAGGTGGTTCTCGCATGATCTTCTACCTATATATCTATATCTATATATATATATATATATATATATATATATATATATATATATATATATATATATATATATGTATGTATGTATTGTTAGATAATCTAATGTTCTCTATCATTATTGTTTAGTTTTATATATTTGAACGATCTAAAGTGTATTATTCATGTCTATATATATGTAGTTGCATCTTCCTATTCAATCAATAAGAAAACGATCTAAAGTGTATTATTCATGTTTATATATATGTAGTTGTATCTTCCTATTCAATCAATAAGAAAAGATCTTTCACATTCAAACATGGTATCAGCCATTCCCCTTTGTGGTTGAGTTTTGTTGGCTCATGTGGATCCTACCTTGAGAACAGATGATAGAAAGCCAAAATAGTTTTGCAAACAACTGATCAAGAATAACAGTGTTTTGGATTCCTTCTCCTCTTAATGACAAAGGCATTAAACAACTGGTGCTTCCTAAGGTCTGCTGGTTTACAAAGTCTGCTGAAGTTAAACCACTGATGAAGACAAATGTCTGATCACTCTTTGAAGAAGGTCTGCTAAAGCTTCATTAGAGGATAGAGCTCATCAGAGGATAGAGCTCATCAGAGGATAGAGTCATCAGAGCTTATAATCAGTGCTTTGTAATATAATAGTGTTTAGCTATAGCAGAGTTTACAAGTTGTTATAGTTGTTAGATGTCATTGTCTAGGTGATGTCAGCAAAGATTCCACAGTGGTTAGCTTTATACTATAAATAGAACAGTGCATGTACTGTTCTATCAGATCACTTTCACACACTTGCATTTTGTACGAACAAACACAGTGATCTAAGGCTGAGGGGGAGAATTGTAATTCATGCATGCGTAAATCAATCATTCAACTGAAAGTGTTCATGATGAAAGCAAATCTCTCGTTGTTTGTGTTATAAAGTTTACATTCATTCCGCTGTATATTATTTCATCTTTTTATCATCTTCCATTGTTCATCTTAAACAAACACAAACAATTCAAACTCAGATCCTAACAATTGGTATCAGAGTATATGTCAATCAAATTTGATTTAACAATCAATTTGATATAAAAGATCAGCTTAAATTCATTGATATCATTTGTTCATATTTGTTGAAAAATAGAGTTAAAAGTTTAATCACGTTCAAAGTAGTTTAAACAAAAACTTTGTAAAACAACCAAAATGTCTCAAAACACACAAGATCCTCATAACACTGGCACACTGTACAAGCCACCTATGCTTGTCAGATCTAAGTACAATATCTGGCAACGTAGGATGGGTCATGTACTTACACAGCAAAACACCAGTTGCTGGAAATCGGTTATCTTCGGACCACATGTTCCGATGGTACCGAGTGCAGAAGATCCCAAGGTCCAAGTACCTAAGAAACCTGAAAATTGCTCTGAGCAGGATTTTCAGAAAATTGAGTTAGATGCTAAAGCATTCAGTATAGTTGCTACAACACTACCCAATGATATCTATGCTAGCCTGTTACATTGTAACAGTGCAAAAGAGTTATGGGATGCACTAAAAGAGCAATTCGGTGGTACAGAAAAGGTCGTTGAGAACAACAGAGAAGTGTTGAACCAACAATATGAAACGTTTTGTCACGTTAAGGGAGAGTCATTAACCCAACAGTTTGAGAGGTTTAGTTGTCTGATTAGTGAGCTAAAACTGGTTAATGTGGAATATGCTAACTCAACTTTAAATAGTAGGTTCCTTATATCAATGCTAGAAAAGTGGGACACTATAGCCTTTGTTGCTAGAAACTCAGTTAGGCTCAAGGAGATGAGTTTGACTCAACTTCATGGTAGGCTTCTCACCTATGAGAGAGAGCTCAACCAGAAAAAGAAGTTACAAGAGTCGGGGAAAGTGGCTGATGACTACTCTTTTGGTAGTACAACACTTTTTGGTCAGGAAGAATCATCTGGTAGTAGTAAGGATCAGAATTATGATCATTACATTGACATAACAGCTGGTGGAGCATTCAACTCTGATTCTTACTCACCCAACTATGCTTTCACATCTAATGGGGAAAACCAGATCCCTTACAACTTGTCCTTTGAGTTAAATGACCATCAACATTTTGATCCCACAGATCTGGAAGAAATGGACATTTTGCAACAACTTGCCTTGTTGAGTGTGAGAACAAGCAAGTTTTATAAAAGAACTGGTAGGAAGTTTCCAGGGTTACATGGGAACTTGAAGGTTGGGTTGGATAAATCAAAGATAAGTGTTACAAGTGTAATAGGCTTGGTCACTTTGCTATGGAATGTAGGAGTCAAAACAATGGTCTTATAATCACTCACCCTAGTCCAAGACCTCAAAACATCCAAAGCACTGTCCATTGTTCCCAATATACCCATGCTCCTCAAATGCAAAACACTGCTCATTTTACACACCCTGTAAACATTGTTCCTGTCCAGTATGTCCAAACCACTGTTCCTCAAATTCAATATGTTCAAGCCCCAGCACCCCAGGTTCAAGTGCAAACTGCACCACAAGTTGCACAAACATCTGCTCCAGTAGAGGCCAGTCAATAGAGCTTCTTTACACAAGGCTTTGTTGATTGCAGTAGCTTACCTGAGGACTTAACTGATGAAAATTTTGCTCTAGTTGCTAATTCTGATGTTTTATCTGATAATTTTTTCTTTATGGCACTAGAAACAATACCAGAAGGGCCTGAATCTGAGGAAGTGGAGTCCAAATCTGAAGTGGTAGAAGAAGTTGCTGAAACCGATGTTACATCAGAAATTGTTGGTGAACATATGTTGGAAGAAAAGGTTGTTGAACCTATGTTGGAACCTCTGGCTGACCCATTGGATTCCAGTGTATGTGATGGTGAATGTGATTATGCCATGATGGCTGCTGCTAAGGTATAACCTCAGGTTTTAAAAGACTTGTGTTCAGATAAATGCATTATTGCTTTTGCTAACATAAAATAGGTGAATGAAAACCTTAGAAACAAGATCTTAAATGATGAAGTACAATTTGAGAAAACTTTTAAAGAGTTAAAATCCAAATTGTTTGAAAAAGAAAGTGAAATCAGCAGCTTAAAACATGAATTAAGCATAACCAAAGATCAACTCCAAACAATGGTAGAAAAATACCAAAGTTGTAAAAAGGAGCTTGAGTCTACCCAATCACTTGTGAAAAATGGGTAGAATCTTGTAAAGGTTATGAGTTGATGCTTGAAAAGCAGATCAAAAGCAATGTAAAATTTGGCACTGGATTTAGGAAAAATGACCAAATTTCTGAAAACACTGCTGTAAATGAATCTGGCTTGGTTGAAGTTATTCCCACCAATCTGGCTGGCCAAAAAATCAAAGTCACTGATAAAAATGGTAAGAAAACTGTTTTAGAAAAACCAGAGGGGTCCTCAACTTTTGAGGAACTTGAGAAATATCAGTTCAAACCCACCTGGTCTGATGAATGTGATATTCTTGAAAATTTTAAGCCAATAGATTTTTCCACAATTGAAGGTGTCAAGGTACCCAAGGTCAGAATCATTCCTTTGAAAGACATCCCAACAGAGGTTACAAACTCTGTTGAAAAAGAAGTTGAAAAAAGGACGAGGAAAGAGAAAGTCAAAAACCTGTTTTTGTGATTTCTGTGAAAAGAAGAATCATGACACAAAAGATTGTTTTCTTCTAAAAGCATATGACATTAACAAAACAAGTGTGATTGTGCCTGCACCTCATTGTACAATTTGTGGTAAAAAGAATCATCAAACTCAACAGTGTGTTTATCTCAAAACTTTTGAAATTAACAAAAGATATTAAATCAAAAGCATTGGAGAGTTCACAAAATCAACATCCAAAAACAAACAGACTTTTGTCCCTGTCTAAACACCTGTTACTAAATAGTTGAATGCAACCTCTGTTCCCAGAGAGGTTCAAGTAACAGATGCACCACCTGCAAACAAATTCCCAAGGGGACATGGTCAACCATCATACCAAAAGGTCCCTCATGGTTATGAAGCCTACAAAAGGTCATCTAAACAAAAAATGAATAGGCATCCTTATGGTTATCATCATTTAACAGGAGATGGTCTTCAGCAGTGGTTACAAAAATCTGTCCAAACATCTGACCAAACCATTGTCCGTTCTCTTGGACTTGAGGATGACATGTCTGTGACCCCATCCAAAGCCATCTTGGCTTTGGAGACTCACCTAAACTAATTTGTTACTTGATGTGCAAGGAGCTTCTGCATGCTTAGATAGTTTATGGTATGTAGATAGTGGAGGCTCCAGGCACATGACTGGATGTAGAGCCCTACTCAAAGATTTCAAAAAACATGGAGCGGGTGAAATATCCTTTGGTAACAATTCAAAAGGGAAGGTGTTGGGGTCAGGGATTGTTAGGCTGGGAAACTCAAGTTTGAAAATGTCAATCTTATTGACAATCTTAAATTTAACCTCGTTAGTGTGTCTCAAATGAGTGACAAGAGCTATGAGTCATTCTTCACTAAGGAAACTTGTAAGCTTGTTGGGCCAGAAGTGGTTAAAAAGATTGACGAAATCATAGTCGGGAGCAAAACACAACTTGTTGCTCATAGAAGTGGCAATGTGTATGTGGTTGATATGTTGAAGGATGCCTGTCTATTCTCAGATGCCTCTACCAAAGAGACAAAACTATCCCACAGGAGACTTGGGCACACAAATCTTAAAACTATCACCACACTCTCAAAACAAGGCCTTGTAAGAGGTCTCCCACCAAAACTTTTCACTTGTGATGAGCATTGTGTTTCATGCTTAAAAGGAAAATAACATAAAAGCTCACACAAGTCCATTGAAGAGTCCAAAACAACCCAGTGTTTACAAATGTTGCACATGGACTTGTTTGGCCCTGTAAAAATCATGGGTTTGAAAAAGAAAACATATTGTCTTGTTATTGTTGATGATTTTTCAAGGTTTACATGGACTTACTTTTTGCACTTTAAGGATGAGACTGCAGGTATTTTGCAAGACTTGGTGAAACCAATTGAAAAGCAATTTGACTTGCCAGTAAAAGTCTTTAGAAGTGATAATGGAACAGAGTTTAGAATCAAGGAGTTGGATGAGTTCTGTGTGTCAAAAGGGATTGTAAGGCAGTACAACATCCCAAGAACACCAGAACAAAATGGGGTGGTTGAAAGGAAAAACAGAACTTTGATAGAAGCTGCCAGAACAATGCTCGTTGTAACAACTGTGCTTGTAATCACTATGAACAGTTCTGTTATCAATAAAACAATGTTATTTGATCACAATGTTTGTTTTGTTATGTTATACATTTTTCATGTTTTGACTTTTATGTAATTTCAAACTCTACATCACTTTCTGGAGAGTTATACGCAAACTAGTGCGTAAACGTACTCAGTTTAATGCGAGAAATACTCCGGAACATCAACATATACTCAACATACCTTAAATAACCTTTACATAACTTAGAAATAAGTTTTGAAGGCTTTGGTATGGCAAAAACAAGTTAATTCGCTTACAGGGACTAAATATGACAAACTGCGAAAGTATGTCAATTTGAACTGTAACGAACATTCTGGAACATAACCATAAGTTAAACACACCTTAAATATACTTTACATAGCTTAGAAATAGGCTTTGAGGGGTTCGGTGTGCTAAAATAAACTTTTGGGTCATTCAGGGACTAAAAGTGTCAAAAAATGCACAAGTTTGCATTTTCGCGCATAACTTACGTTCTGAATACATCCGGACATCCAAAAATTTATGAAAGCATGACTACATTATATTTTAGTGTTCGCCTTAAGAAAAATCCATTCGTTGCGTCATTTGGATCGTTTTTCGCGCTTGTGCGCATTTCGTCGTAATTAAGCGAACATCGCGTTCGTACGGCCAAACGAACCATCATCCGACATATTTTTGAACATGTTTCAAGTCCACAATGTTTAGGCATCATTTTAGGGCCTTAAAATTGGCTTTACGGGCCTTAGAAGTGTCGAAAATGGGCTGATTACACTGCAGGGACCAAAACTGTAATTCTGACAAACTTACACCATACGATGCGTATGGTATCTTTACCATACGGTGCGTATGGGTTCTGCAGATCAGATAATAACAAACAGTCAGCAGATTATCAGCTGATTAAACCACAACCACATGTTTGCAACTTGCATTTTCAGCTGATAAACATCATCTCTAACCACCACAACTTTGTGACAAGTGTACGGCTCGGATCGTGGCACGATATTCAAGAAACGATCCTAACGGCTCTACTTTTCCTATAAATACCCACCCCCCATTGCTTCAAAACCCACAAATCTGATCATTTGGGCTCTAAGTTGGAACCTTCGTTTCATACCTGAGTTACTTGGATCGGGATTAGCATTCGGGGACCCTTCATAAGTCCTCTTTCGTTCTTTTATTGCTTTTCGAGTCCGAAAGTCAAACTTTGTTTGACTTTCTGCATTGACCAGTTTATGGTCGATGCAAAGTTCGTTTGAACTTCATAACGTGAGCGTGATCACGATGGTTATAGTCCCTAGTGACTATACCTACTGATTACCACGTTATCTAGGCTCAGTGACGAGCCGTAGTTTCGGTCAGAATACGTATTCTTGCGTATTTTGTAACCAAACTACTTATGGGTATCAAAACCGTTTGTTTTGATACCAAACCTGTTTTCTAAACTTAGTTAAGCATGTTTTAACATGCTTAGCTCGTCACTTTTAGTTTAGTGCTTAGATAGGGTCGTAAGGTAAGCGATCTAAACAATCGCTTATACTTTCGAACCCGACCCGTTTGGTCGATCATTAGGATCCGACCAAGCACATTAGGTGACCATAGTATATAGGGAATAACCTTACGAGGTTATTGTAACACCTGTGCCTTCACGGCCATCAAACAAATACCAAACCAATGAAATATTATATTTCATACTTGGGATTTGTAAAAATATGTGTATCGTTTACACATATCAACTCTTGTTCAATTTCAAACCCTAAATCGCTTTCTGGAAGGTTATACGCGCACCGATGCGTAAATATAACCAGTTTAATCCAACAAACACTCCGGAATAGTGAAATAGGCTTAACATAACTTAAATAACCTTGACATAACTTAGACATAAGTTTTGGAAGGTTTGGTGTGGTGAAATCAAAGTTAAATCGCTTACAGGGACTAAAGTTGACAAACTGCGAAAGTATGTCAATTTGAACTGTAACGAACATTCCGGAACATGACCATAAGTTAAACACACCTTAAATATCCTTTACATAGCTTAGAAATAGGCTTTGAGGGGTTTGGTGTGCTAAAATAAACTTTTGGGACATTCAGGGACTAAAAGTGTCAAAAAGTGCACAAGTTTGCATTTTCGCGCATAACTTACGTTCTGAATACATCTGGACATCCAAAAATTTATGTGAGCATGACTATATTATATTTTAGTGTTCGCCATAAGAAAAATCCATTCGTCGCATCATTTGGATCGTTTTTGCGTTCGTTACGACTTCCGTCGTAATTAACCGAACAACGCAATCGTACGGCCAAACGAACCGACATCCGAGATATTTTTGAGCACAATTTAAGTTCCCTATACTTTAACTTCATTTTAGAGCTTTGAAATGGGTTTAACGGGGCTTAAACGTGTCAAAAATGCATCGAAAACCAAGTTTAGGGGCTGCAGGGACCAAAACTGTAAATCTGCCAAAGTTGTTACCTTACGGACCTCAACATTGGCAGCTTTGAGGTCCGTAAAGCAAGTTCAGACCAGATGCAGAGTACTTAACAGCCTGTTTTCAGCTGTTTTGCACTCCTAATCTCTCTTCCACATGTTGATACCTTATGGTGGGTGGCCAATTAACCTACCATAAGCTTCCGACACTTGTACGGGTGAGATCAAGGCACGTTTCCCGATAAACGATCCTAACGGTGGTGCATTTACTATAAATACCCATCCATACTCAACACAAAAACCCACTAGAATCTGATTGAGGAGCTCTAAGTTGAAGCCTTCGCTTCATACCTGAGCTATTCGATCACGATTAGCATTCGGGGACCCTTCGTAAGTATTCTTTCGTTCTTTTCCTTATTTTATTGCTTTTCGAGTCAGAAAGTCAAACTTTGTGTGACTTTCAGCGTTGACCAGTAATGGTCAATGCGAAGTTCGTTTGAACTTCGCAACGTGAGTGTAATCACGTTGGTCATAGTCCCTTGGGACTATGCCCACTGATTACCACGTTGTCTAGGGTCGTAGGGTAGGCGATCTAATAAATCGCCTATACCTTCGAACCCGACCCAGTTTGGTCAATCATTAGGATCCGACCAAACACATTAGGTGACCATAGTAGGTAGGGAATAACCTTCCGAGGTTATACCCTATGGTCACATCGTTTAAGTAGTTGTATGATAGGTAGTTTATATGCCTTAGGTAAATTACCAGAATACCCTTTTCATGTATAATTGGTAATTAAGCCTATGTAACCTAAACCTTTGTCACATAACTGATTATGTAATATGTTTAGGCATATAACGCTTGTCATAGGGCTAGATAGGCGGTCCGAACGCGTTTCACGCGAACGACGCGTTAAAGTAGCATAAGCTACCTAAACGGGTCGTAATGGGTCTTAAACAATTATGTTAGGTTTCATTTAGTATGTGGGCTTTGTTAAACCAAATGACACGAGTATCTACACTCGTTTGGTTTACAAACCCTAATGCTACCCAATCTTCCGATCTAGGTCCGGTTAATTAACATAGTTATCTATATAAGGTGCCGTTTGATATCCGCGATCTCTAGCATTGTTTGGTTGTTACTCAAGGACTACTGAGCAATCTCAGGTGAGTACATAGACCCCTCTTTTACTGTTTTCCAAACTGTTTTGGGGTGGAACACATGTGCCTACTTGTTACTTTCATGCTTTCCTGTTTTGACATCATATACTTGCTATGTTCATTAGTACATTATAGTACATGATTTCATTACATTTCATGCTATGTATGCCCATTGTGTGCGTACTTAGTACATTGTTTTACATTACATTTTATGCTATGTATGCCCATTGTGTGCATACTTAGTACATCGTTCTACATTACATTTCATGCTATGTATGCCCATTGTGTGCGTACTTAGTACATTGTTTTACGTTGCTTTTCTGTTGCATATGCTTATCCAGCATATGAACACATTATACTACATATTGAACCGTTGTAATCATTTGACTGTGATCCGTTGATATCTGTGAACCGTTTGTATCTGTGAACCGTGTGAACCGTATTTGACATAGACATTTCGGCATAGACATTTTAACATGATTGACATTTGATCATGCATTTCCCACAAAACATAACTTTGATTTAAACCAAGTTTTACTTCAATACTTTGTTTTTGTGCATATGGTTTAGTTGAGACATTTCACTTGCCATACATGACATTTTGACATAGACATTTGACATGGATATTTGACATAGACATTTGACATGGATATTTGACATAGACATTTTGACATTGTTTGGTTTGATTAAGTGATTAAGTAACGATGCGTGTGTAATATGATACAAGCATGGTGGATACGCCGCTGGTACTTCCTATATATAAGTGTTTGTATGGTATTACATATTGTAGCGTTATTTGAATCATTTCAGTTTGATACATATAACATTTTATACAAATAACATACTTTTCACAATACATTGTTTTACAAACAACTTATCTTATACAAACTCAGTTTACATGGTTATTTATTTAACCATACATTATTCACTTATTTATACATATCATCTGAACTCATTGTTTTTCAAATGATTTACAAAACAAAGCAAATAACAAGGTTCATGACTAAACATTTTCTCAAACATAAGTCATGAAACCTATTTTCACAAAACCTATGTATCTCACAGGCATTTTTATGCTGACGTACCTATTTTCACATGTGTTTTTCAGGAGCTGTTGCATAAGATGATCCAGATACACATAGGCAGACTTGGGCTTTAGTGACAATAAAAGATACAAGACTAGTTAATTATGTTGTATTTCTTTGTTTGTTAAGACATTGTAACACTTGTAATCAATAAAACGAAACTTCAATTGCCATGGATTTGACACGATTAATTCTGTTACAACACTCCCCGATGTTTCCGCCACGTTTTGTATGTTCTACGTGGTCGGGGTGTGACAGTTATACCTTATGGTCGCTTCGTTTAAGTAGTTGTATGATAGGTAGTTTATATGCCTTAGGTAAATTACCAAAATACCCCTTTGATGCCAAAATTCATTTTAAACATATGTAACATAACTTTTGACATCTAAACTGATTTGACAACCATATTAGACATGTTAAGGCATATATTACTTGTCATAGGACTAGTTAGGCGGTACGAACGTGTTTCACGCGCACGACGCGTTAAAGTAGCATAAGCTTCCTAAACGGGTCGTAATGGGTCGTAAACAATTATGTTAAGTTTCATTTAGCATGTAGGCTTTGTTAAACCAAATGACACGAGTCTCTACACTCGTTTGGTTTACGAAACCTCATTCTATCCAGTCTTCCGATTTAGGTCCGGTTTATTAATGTAGTTACCTATATTAGGTGCCGTTTGATATTCCGAGATCTATAGCATTACTTGGTGGTTATCTTTTGACAACTGAGCAATCTCAAGTGAGTACATAGACCCCTCTTTTACTGTTTTCCAAACTGTTTTGGGGTGGAACACATGTGCCTACTTGTTACTTTCCTGCTTTCCAGTTTTCACATCATATACTGCTATGTTCGTTAGTACATTATAGTACATGATTTCATTACATCTTATGCTAGGTGTGCCCATTGTGTGCATTACTTGGTACATTGTTTTACATGACATTTCCTGCTAGGTGTGCCCATTGTGTGCATTACTTAGTACATTGTTTTACATGACATTTCATGCTAGGTGTGCCCATTGTGTGCATTACTTAGTACATCGTTTTTTTATGACATTTCATGCTAGGTGTGCCCATTGTGTGCATTACTTAGTACATTGTTTTACATGACATTTCATGCTAGGTGTGCCCATTGTGTGCATTACCTAGTACATCGTTTTACATGACATTTCACGCTATGTATGTTCATTTGATTACATACTTAGTGCATCGTTTTCATATGCTCACATTTTGTTATGACATTTGGTTTGTTTACATGGGACAATATATCCATTAACATTAGCTACGCCGTTCGTTAGTAGGTAGTGGTACCATAGGAATTGACAACTCCCGTTCCGGACATCCCAGGGTAAGGGGACAGAAAGGAATGACCGAATTCGTTGACATTAAGACAGATAGACCTTTAATTTGTTTAAAGGGTTTATCACCACAGTCGCCAGGCTTGGATGTATTCATTTTCACAATACCGCATAAATGTTCATATTAAATAGTTGCATGCATTTACACAAAACATAGCTTTGATTTAAACCAAGTTTTACTTCAATACTTTGTTTTTGTGCATATGGTTTAGTTGAGACATTTCACTTGCCATACATAGACATTTTGATATGATTTAAATTGACATAGACATTTGACATGGATATTTGACATAGACATTTGACATGGATATTTGACATAGACATTTGACATGATTTACATCTTGACATGAACACTTTGACATATTACCCAATACATTTGACAATTGATTTAAACATAGACTTCTTACATTGGTTGGTTTGGTTTGATTAAGTGATTAAGTAACGATGCGTGTGTAATATGATACAAGCATGGTGGATACGCCGCTGGTACTTCCTATATATAAGTGTTTGTATGGTATTACATATCATCGCGTTATTTGAATCATTTCAGTTTGAGACATAGAACATTTTATACAAATAACATACTTTTCACAAGACATTGATTTACAAACAACTTATCTTATACAAACACATTTTTACATGGTTATCTATTTAACCTGACAATTACTTATACATATCATCTGATCTTATTGTTTTCAAATGATTTACAAGACAAAGCAAATAACAAGGTTCATGACTAAACATTTTCTCAAACAAAAGTCATGAATCTTATTTTCACAAAACCTATGTATCTCACAGGCATTTTTATGCTGACGTACCTATTTTCACATGTGTTTTCAGGTGCTTTTCCGTAGGATGTTGATCATGATACTAGGGCGGACCTGTGCCTTAGAGACTTTAAAAGAATATAGACTATGTTTAATTATGTTCTGAACTCTTAATTTACTGTTTTGAGACAATGTAACACCCTTGTTTAATAAATAAATAAAACTTTGTATGCCATGGTTATGAGACAATTAATTCTGTCGCAACACGCCCCGATGTTTCCGCCGCGATTTGTTGTTTTACGCGGTCGGGGTGTGACAGAAGAGTTGGTATCAGAGCCAATGGTTATAGGGAATTAGGTTATTAGTAATGCTTTGACCTAGACTATAACTTTTCTAGGAACCTAACACAAGTTATCTTGTGTTTAGATCTTAAAACATGTACATCACCTATCCTTAGGTGATTAACAAAAACAAGGAACCAAATTTTCCGAATCGATTTTTGAAAAACAATCATCTGTTTTTGAATAAATTTTTACAAGGTTTTGAACCCTCAATTGTAAGGTTTTGAACCCTCTGTTATATGGTTTTGAACCCTTTTCAAGTTTGGTTTTTGGCCTTGTGCCTTCTAATTTTCAAAAATCCCGTCAAACGTTTTGGGTTTTAAATAATGTGAACATGTGCAAACTGGAAGGGTGAATGCCTGTATTCTGAGTTTTCTGTCTAGGCAAGCACTTCGTATACATCTCAAACAGACGCGAGACCAGTTGTGCTTACCTGGGAATTCTTGGGATGAGTGTTCACTTATAGGCGAGCATGTCTTCATTATACATTATTTTTGATCCATTTACTTTGATAAGTCACTGTGTGTCGTTTGTTTGCTTTGTGATACGGACGAATGACCACCATCTTTGCTTTTGTTGATTTTGTTTCATCTCATTCTTTTCATCCAATCATCTCACTCGTTTCTTTTCATGTTTTCCTCTTTTAGAATGCCTCCTCGACGCGAGAATCAGATAGCTACTGCCGAGCTGGCAGAAATTATTGCGCAGCAAATGGCTGCTCAGTTTCCAAATCTCTTTGCTCAATGGAACCAGGCCAACAACAACAACAACGTTCCATGCAAATACAAGGATTTTAACCAGGCTAAACCACTCAAGTTTAGTGGTTCTGAGGGAGCGACTGGGCTTCTTCAGTGGTTCGAGAGCATAGAGAATACTTTTCGCCATGTGCAGTGTCCGGATAATCGCAAGGTCGAGTTCTCCTCGAGTGTATTTCAGAAGAGGGCTTTGACATGGTGGAACGGGGTTATGAGAGACCGGGGTGCTGAAGTTGCTCTCGCACAGACATGGGCTGAACTTAGAGCCCTTATGATGAGGGAATTCTGTCCTCGCCATGAACAGCGAGCGTTGGAGAAAGAGTTTGATGTTTTGAAGCAAGATAGTGGTGAGCACAGGGCTTATACTGATCGGTTTGAAGAATTGAGTCTGCTTTGCCCAACAATGGTCACCCTACTCGACAAGGCTATCGAGAGATACATCGATGGTCTACCTGACTCGGTACAAGACATTCTTACTGGTAGTAACCCTGCCACACTTCGTCAGGCGATCGAGTTATCTGCGACATTGACTGAGTCGCAGATCAGGAAGAACAAGTTACACCGGAAGGGTGACAAGGGCAAGAAGCAGTCGGCTGACAAGGAAGATAGCAAGAAAGGTCAAAACTTGAATGGAAAGAACTCTGGTTCTTCGAAGAGGTCAAAGAAGCGTAAGGCTTCTCAAAATTTTGCTATCACTGCTCAAGCTAACCAGGTAGCTCCCAACCAACCCGCACAGCCTCCAGCAAAGAAACCCTATTCAGGGAATGCACCTTTGTGCAATAGATGCAACAGTCACCACCAGCCACAACTTCCATGCCGTTTCTGTACTAACTGTGGGAAATCAGTCCATCTCGCCAATTTTTGTCGATCTGCTCAGAATCCCGCGGTTCAGAACCCGGTTCAACAAGTTGCTCAGCCTCTTGCTCAGCAACAGGGTCAAGCTGCACGACCACAATACCCACCAGGTGCTTGTTACAATTGTGGGGATCTGACCCACTATAGGAATCGGTGCCCAAGACTAGTCAACCAGAACCAGAACCAGAACCAGAATCAGGCTCCGGCTCGAGGCCGAGTTTTTAACATGAATGCCCAAGAGGCACAGGCTGACGATAATGTGGTGAACGGTACGTTCTTTATTAATAATCAGCCTGCATCTGTTCTTTTCGATTCCGGTGCCGATAAGAGTTTCGTGTCTTTGTCCTTTGAACCAATGCTTCGAGTGTCTAGAACGAAACTAGGCAAATCTTTGACAGTAGAGGTTGCTAGTGGTGAACCCATTATTCTTGATTCTGTTCTTCGCAACTGCCAGTTAAATCTTAACGACCATCTTTTTCCTATTGACCTCGCGCCTATGCAACTTGGAAGCTTCGACGTTATTGTGGGAATGGATTGGTTATCCAAGCATCACGCAGAGATAGTTTGTTCTAAGAAGATTGTTCGTGTGCCGCTTTCGACAGGCGAGATCCTACAGGTTCAAGGTGAGAAGCCTATCGGTGGTCTCAAACTCATGTCTTGTTTTAAAGCTCGGAAGTATCTGCAGAAGAACTATGTGGCTTTCTTAGCACATGTTACAGAAGATAAAGGCAAGGGTAAGTCTATTTCAGATATTCCTGTCGTTCGGGATTATTCTGAAGTGTTCCCTGAAGATTTACCTGGTCTACCTCCAGCACGCCAAGTCGAGTTCCGCATTGATCTCGTACCTGGTGCAAACCCCATTGCCAGAGCTCCATATCGTCTTGCACCGTCTGAGATGCAAGAGTTGTCTAAGCAGCTTCAGGAGCTCTCTGACAAAGGTTTTATCCGTCCTAGCTTTTCACCGTGGGGTGCTCCCGTTCTTTTTGTCAAGAAGAAGGATGGATCCTTTAGGATGTGTATCGATTATCGTGAGCTTAACAAGCTTACCATCAAGAATCGATATCCTCTACCTCGCATAGACGACCTCTTTGATCAGTTACAAGGCGCTTCTTATTTTTCGAAGATCGATCTGCGTTCCGGGTATCATCAACTTCGGGTGCAAGAAGAAGACATTCCGAAGACAGCATTCCGTACTCGTTATGGACATTACGAGTTCACAGTCATGCCATTCGGTTTGACTAATGCTCCTGCTGTTTTCATGGACTTAATGAATAGGGTCTGCAAACCTTATTTGGATCAGTTCGTCATTGTTTTTATTGACGATATCTTGATTTACTCTAAGACGCGAGCTGATCACGAGCATCATCTTCGTCTTACTCTGGAACTCCTGAAGAAAGAGCAACTTTTCGCCAAATTCTCCAAGTGCGAATTTTGGCTTAAAGAAGTTCAATTTTTGGGACACATTATCAACGAACGAGGTGTTCATGTAGATCCCTCCAAGATCAGTGCGATTAAGGATTGGGATACACCTTCTACTCCTACTGAAGTTCGTTCATTTCTTGGTCTAGCGGGTTATTATCGCCGCTTCATTGAAAACTTCTCTAAGATTGCAGTGCCTCTAACTGCTCTAACTCAGAAGAAAATGCCCTTTTATTGGGGGTACAAACAAGAGGAAGCTTTTCAACACCTGAAGCAGAAGCTTTGCGATGCGCCTGTCCTATCATTGCCTGAGGGTGATGATGATTTTGTTGTGTATTGTGATGCATCGAAATTGGGTCTTGGCTGTGTTCTTATGCAAAGGAACAAAGTCATAGCCTATGCATCAAGACAATTGAAGATACATGAGAAGAACTACACCACTCATGATCTTGAGTTGGGTGCAGTTGTCTTTGCTCTCAAGATCTGGAGACACTATTTGTACGGTACAAAATGTGTGGTTTTCACTGACCACAAAAGTCTTCAGCATATCTTCAACCAGAAAGAACTCAACATGAGACAGCGACGTTGGGTTGAACTACTAAACGACTATGACTGCGAAATTCGCTACCATCCTGGTAAGGCGAATGTCGTAGCTGATGCATTGAGTCGCAAGGAACGTACTAAGCTTCATTGTGTACGTGTTCAATCTGTTATTCAAGCTCGATCCGATATTCAAGCACGCATTTCTCTAGCTCAACAATCTTGTGTTTCACAAGGTTTAATGGATAAGGAATTTCCCTATCACATAACGCCTGCTTTGGAACTGAAGGACAATGGGTCATATTACTTCATGGACCGTTTGTGGGTCCCAAGCCAGGATGATATTCGTACCTTGCTTATGGATGAAGCCCATAAGTCTCGTTATTCTATTCATCCGGGCTCAGATAAAATGTATAAGGATCTTCGTATTCACTATTGGTGGCCTGGTATGAAGAAAGACATTGCCTTATACGTGTCAAAATGCCTTACTTGTCTTAAGGTTAAGGCTGAACATCAACGTCCTTCTGGTTTATTGGTGCAACCAGAGATCCCAGTTTGGAAATGGGAAAACATTACTATGGATCTCGTTACCAAACTTCCACGCACAAAGAAGGGTCATGATGCCATCTGGGTAGTCGTTGATCGTCTTACAAAGTCAGCACATTTCTTGCCAATCCGTGAGGATTTTCCTGCTGACAGACTTGCACAAATCTATGTGGATGAAATTGTAGCTCGACATGGTGTTCCTTTGAACATCATTTCTGACAGAGATGCTCGTTTCACTTCTCATTTTTGGAGAACCATGCAATCTGCTATGGGGACCCAACTTAATCTGAGCACAGCTTATCATCCACAAACGGATGGTCAATCTGAGAGAACAATCCAGACTCTGGAGGATATGCTAAGAGCTTGTGTGATCGATTTTGGTGGTAGCTGGGATTCACATCTTAAATTGATTGAATTCTCCTACAACAACAGTTATCACACTAGCATCAAAATGGCTCCTTTTGAAGCTCTCTATGGTCGAAAATGTCGTTCACCAGTCTGCTGGAATGAGATTGGCGAGGCTCAACTTACTGGACCTGCCCTCATTTTAGAGACAACTGACAAGGTCAAGAAAGTTCGTGATAACCTTCAGGCAGCTAGAAACCGTCAGAAGATTTACGCGGACCCAAAACTCAAAGCCTTTGAATTTCAAGTCGGTGATCGTGTATTACTTAAGGTCTCACCTTGGAAAGGTGTGATCAGATTTGGAAAGAAAGGAAAACTTGCACCTAGATACGTTGGACCATTCAAGATCGTCGAAAGAATCGGAAAGGTAGCCTACAGACTTGAGTTACCTCCTGAACTGGGAAATGTTCATCCAACTTTTCACGTGTCCAATCTCAAGAAGTGTACAGCTGATGAGAACTACTCCATACCGCTTGACGAAATTCGTGTTGGCAAAACACTAAAATTTGTTGAGAGACCAGTGGAAATCATGGAACGTGAAGTCAAGTGGCTTAAACGCAAGCGCATTCCTTTGGTCAAAGTTCGCTGGGAAGCTAAACGTGGACCTGAGTTTACTTGGGAACGCGAAGATCAAATGAAGGCGAAATATCCACATCTTTTTCCACGAGTTTCCTCTAAATAAATTTCGGGACGAAATTTCCACAAGTAGGGGAGACTGTAACAACTGTGCTTGTAATCACTATGAACAGTTCTGTTATCAATAAAACAATGTTATTTGATCACAATGTTTGTTTTGTTATGTTATACATTTTTCATGTTTTGACTTTTATGTAATTTCAAACTCTACATCACTTTCTGGAGAGTTATACGCAAACTAGTGCGTAAACGTACTCAGTTTAATGCGAGAAATACTCCGGAACATCAACATATACTCAACATACCTTAAATAACCTTTACATAACTTAGAAATAAGTTTTGAAGGCTTTGGTATGGCAAAAACAAGTTAATTCGCTTACAGGGACTAAATATGACAAACTGCGAAAGTATGTCAATTTGAACTGTAACGAACATTCCGGAACATAACCATAAGTTAAACACACCTTAAATATACTTTACATAGCTTAGAAATAGGCTTTGAGGGGTTCGGTGTGCTAAAATAAACTTTTGGGTCATTCAGGGACTAAAAGTGTCAAAAAATGCACAAGTTTGCATTTTCGCGCATAACTTACGTTCTGAATACATCCGGACATCCAAAAATTTATGAAAGCATGACTACATTATATTTTAGTGTTCGCCTTAAGAAAAATCCATTCGTTGCGTCATTTGGATCGTTTTTCGCGCTTGTGCGCATTTCGTCGTAATTAAGCGAACATCGCGTTCGTACGGCCAAACGAACCATCATCCGACATATTTTTGAACATGTTTCAAGTCCACAATGTTTAGGCATCATTTTAGGGCCTTAAAATTGGTTTTACGGGCCTTAGAAGTGTCGAAAATGGGCTGATTACACTGCAGGGACCAAAACTGTAATTCTGACAAACTTACACCATACGATGCGTATGGTATCTTTACCATACGGTGCGTATGGGTTCTGCAGATCAGATAATAACAAACAGTCAGCAGATTATCAGCTGATTAAACCACAACCACATGTTTGCAACTTGCATTTTCAGCTGATAAACATCATCTCTAACCACCACAACTTTGTGACAAGTGTACGGCTCGGATCGTGGCACGATATTCAAGAAACGATCCTAACGGCTCTACTTTTCCTATAAATACCCACCCCCCATTGCTTCAAAACCCACAAATCTGATCATTTGGGCTCTAAGTTGGAACCTTCGTTTCATACCTGAGTTACTTGGATCGGGATTAGCATTCGGGGACCCTTCGTAAGTCCTCTTTCGTTCTTTTATTGCTTTTCGAGTCCGAAAGTCAAACTTTGTTTGACTTTCTGCATTGACCAGTTTATGGTCGATGCAAAGTTCGTTTGAACTTCATAACGTGAGCGTGATCACGATGGTTATAGTCCCTAGTGACTATACCTACTGATTACCATGTTATCTAGGCTCAGTGACGAGCCGTAGTTTCGGTCAGAATACGTATTCTTGCGTATTTTGTAACCAAACTACTTATGGGTATCAAAACCGTTTGTTTTGATACCAAACCTGTTTTCTAAACTTAGTTAAGCATGTTTTAACATGCTTAGCTCGTCACTTTTAGTTTAGTGCTTAGATAGGGTCGTAAGGTAAGCGATCTAAACAATCGCTTATACTTTCGAACCCGACCCGTTTGGTCGATCATTAGGATCCGACCAAGCACATTAGGTGACCATAGTATATAGGGAATAACCTTACGAGGTTATACCTTATGGTCGCTTCGTTTAAGTAGTTGTATGATAGGTAGTTTATATGCCTTAGGTAAATTACCAAAATACCCCTTTGATGCCAAAATTCATTTTAAACATATGTAACATAACTTTTGACATCTAAACTGATTTGACAACCATATTAGACATGTTAAGGCATATATTACTTGTCATAGGACTAGTTAGGCGGTACGAACGTGTTTCACGCGCACGACGCGTTAAAGTAGCATAAGCTTCCTAAACGGGTCGTAATGGGTCGTAAACAATTATGTTAAGTTTCATTTAGCATGTAGGCTTTGTTAAACCAAATGACACGAGTCTCTACACTCGTTTGGTTTACGAAACCTCATTCTATCCAGTCTTCCGATTTAGGTCCGGTTTATTAATGTAGTTACCTATATTAGGTGCCGTTTGATATTCCGAGATCTATAGCATTACTTGGTGGTTATCTTTTGACAACTGAGCAATCTCAAGTGAGTACATAGACCCCTCTTTTACTGTTTTCCAAACTGTTTTGGGGTGGAACACATGTGCCTACTTGTTACTTTCCTGCTTTCCAGTTTTCACATCATATACTGCTATGTTCGTTAGTACATTATAGTACATGATTTCATTACATCTTATGCTAGGTGTGCCCATTGTGTGCATTACTTGGTACATTGTTTTACATGACATTTCCTGCTAGGTGTGCCCATTGTGTGCATTACTTAGTACATTGTTTTACATGACATTTCATGCTAGGTGTGCCCATTGTGTGCATTACTTAGTACATCGTTTTTTTATGACATTTCATGCTAGGTGTGCCCATTGTGTGCATTACTTAGTACATTGTTTTACATGACATTTCATGCTAGGTGTGCCCATTGTGTGCATTACCTAGTACATCGTTTTACATGACATTTCACGCTATGTATGTTCATTTGATTACATACTTAGTGCATCGTTTTCATATGCTCACATTTTGTTATGACATTTGGTTTGTTTACATGGGACAATATATCCATTAACATTAGCTACGCCGTTCGTTAGTAGGTAGTGGTACCATAGGAATTGACAACTCCCGTTCCGGACATCCCAGGGTAAGGGGACAGAAAGGAATGACCGAATTCGTTGACATTAAGACAGATAGACCTTTAATTTGTTTAAAGGGTTTATCACCACAGTCGCCAGGCTTGGATGTATTCATTTTCACAATACCGCATAAATGTTCATATTAAATAGTTGCATGCATTTACACAAAACATAGCTTTGATTTAAACCAAGTTTTACTTCAATACTTTGTTTTTGTGCATATGGTTTAGTTGAGACATTTCACTTGCCATACATAGACATTTTGATATGATTTAAATTGACATAGACATTTGACATGGATATTTGACATAGACATTTGACATGGATATTTGACATAGACATTTGACATGATTTACATCTTGACATGAACACTTTGACATATTACCCAATACATTTGACAATTGATTTAAACATAGACTTCTTACATTGGTTGGTTTGGTTTGATTAAGTGATTAAGTAACGATGCGTGTGTAATATGATACAAGCATGGTGGATACGCCGCTGGTACTTCCTATATATAAGTGTTTGTATGGTATTACATATCATCGCGTTATTTGAATCATTTCAGTTTGAGACATAGAACATTTTATACAAATAACATACTTTTCACAAGACATTGATTTACAAACAACTTATCTTATACAAACACATTTTTACATGGTTATCTATTTAACCTGACAATTACTTATACATATCATCTGATCTTATTGTTTTCAAATGATTTACAAGACAAAGCAAATAACAAGGTTCATGACTAAACATTTTCTCAAACAAAAGTCATGAATCTTATTTTCACAAAACCTATGTATCTCACAGGCATTTTTATGCTGACGTACCTATTTTCACATGTGTTTTCAGGTGCTTTTCCGTAGGATGTTGATCATGATACTAGGGCGGACCTGTGCCTTAGAGACTTTAAAAGAATATAGACTATGTTTAATTATGTTCTGAACTCTTAATTTACTGTTTTGAGACAATGTAACACCCTTGTTTAATAAATAAATAAAACTTTGTATGCCATGGTTATGAGACAATTAATTCTGTCGCAACACGCCCCGATGTTTCCGCCGCGATTTGTTGTTTTACGCGGTCGGGGTGTGACAGAAGAGTTGGTATCAGAGCCAATGGTTATAGGGAATTAGGTTATTAGTAATGCTTTGACCTAGACTATAACTTTTCTAGGAACCTAACACAAGTTATCTTGTGTTTAGATCTTAAAACATGTACATCACCTATCCTTAGGTGATTAACAAAAACAAGGAACCAAATTTTCCGAATCGATTTTTGAAAAACAATCATCTGTTTTTGAATAAATTTTTACAAGGTTTTGAACCCTCAATTGTAAGGTTTTGAACCCTCTGTTATATGGTTTTGAACCCTTTTCAAGTTTGGTTTTTGGCCTTGTGCCTTCTAATTTTCAAAAATCCCGTCAAACGTTTTGGGTTTTAAATAATGTGAACATGTGCAAACTGGAAGGGTGAATGCCTGTATTCTGAGTTTTCTGTCTAGGCAAGCACTTCGTATACATCTCAAACAGACGCGAGACCAGTTGTGCTTACCTGGGAATTCTTGGGATGAGTGTTCACTTATAGGCGAGCATGTCTTCATTATACATTATTTTTGATCCATTTACTTTGATAAGTCACTGTGTGTCGTTTGTTTGCTTTGTGATACGGATGAATGACCACCATCTTTGCTTTTGTTGATTTTGTTTCATCTCATTCTTTTCATCCAATCATCTCACTCGTTTCTTTTCATGTTTTCCTCTTTTAGAATGCCTCCTCGACGCGAGAATCAGATAGCTATTGCCGAGCTGGCAGAAATTATTGCGCAGCAAATGGCTGCTCAGTTTCCAAATCTCTTTGCTCAATGGAACCAGGCCAACAACAACAACAACGTTCCATGCAAATACAAGGATTTTAACTAGGCTAAACCACTCAAGTTTAGTGGTTCTGAGGGAGCGACTGGGCTTCTTCAGTGGTTCGAGAGCATAGAGAATACTTTTCGCCATGTGCAGTGTCCGGATAATCGCAAGGTCGAGTTCTCCTCGAGTGTATTTCAGAAGAGGGCTTTGACATGGTGGAACGGGGTTATGAGAGACCGGGGTGCTGAAGTTTCTCTCGCACAGACATGGGCTGAACTTAGAGCCCTTATGATGAGGGAATTCTGTCCTCGCCATGAACAGCGAGCGTTGGAGAAAGAGTTTGATGTTTTGAAGCAAGATAGTGGTGAGCACAGGGCTTATACTGATCGGTTTGAAGAATTGAGTCTGCTTTGCCCAACAATGGTCACCCTACTCGACAAGGCTATCGAGAGATACATCGATGGTCTACCTGACTCGGTACAAGACATTCTTACTGGTAGTAACCCTGCCACACTTCGTCAGGCGATCGAGTTATCTGCGACATTGACTGAGTCGCAGATCAGGAAGAACAAGTTACACCGGAAGGGTGACAAGGGCAAGAAGCAGTCGGCTGACAAGGAAGATAGCAAGAAAGGTCAAAACTTGAATGGAAAGAACTCTGGTTCTTCGAAGAGGTCAAAGAAGCGTAAGGCTTCTCAAAATTTTGCTATCACTGCTCAAGCTAACCAGGTAGCTCCCAACCAACCCGCACAGCCTCCAGCAAAGAAACCCTATTCAGGGAATGCACCTTTGTGCAATAGATGCAACAGTCACCACCAGCCACAACTTCCATGCCGTTTCTGTACTAACTGTGGGAAATCAGTCCATCTCGCCAATTTTTGTCGATCTGCTCAGAATCCCGCGGTTCAGAACCCGGTTCAACAAGTTGCTCAGCCTCTTGCTCAGCAACAGGGTCAAGCTGCACGACCACAATACCCACCAGGTGCTTGTTACAATTGTGGGGATCTGACCCACTATAGGAATCGGTGCCCAAGACTAGTCAACCAGAACCAGAACCAGAATCAGGCTCCGGCTCGAGGCCGAGTTTTTAACATGAATGCCCAAGAGGCACAGGCTGACGATAATGTGGTGAACGGTACGTTCTTTATTAATAATCAGCCTGCATCTGTTCTTTTCGATTCCGGTGCCGATAAGAGTTTCGTGTCTTTGTCCTTTGAACCAATGCTTCGAGTGTCTAGAACGAAACTAGGCAAATCTTTGACAGTAGAGGTTGCTAGTGGTGAACCCATTATTCTTGATTCTGTTCTTCGCAACTGCCAGTTAAATCTTAACGACCATCTTTTTCCTATTGACCTCGCGCCTATGCAACTTGGAAGCTTCGACGTTATTGTGGGAATGGATTGGTTATCCAAGCATCACGCAGAGATAGTTTGTTCTAAGAAGATTGTTCGTGTGCCGCTTTCGACAGGCGAGATCCTACAGGTTCAAGGTGAGAAGCCTATCGGTGGTCTCAAACTCATGTCTTGTTTTAAAGCTCGGAAGTATCTGCAGAAGAACTATGTGGCTTTCTTAGCACATGTTACAGAAGATAAAGGCAAGGGTAAGTCTATTTCAGATATTCCTGTCGTTCGGGATTATTCTGAAGTGTTCCCTGAAGATTTACCTGGTCTACCTCCAGCACGCCAAGTCGAGTTCCGCATTGATCTCGTACCTGGTGCAAACCCCATTGCCAGAGCTCCATATCGTCTTGCACCGTCTGAGATGCAAGAGTTGTCTAAGCAGCTTCAGGAGCTCTCTGACAAAGGTTTTATCCGTCCTAGCTTTTCACCGTGGGGTGCTCCCGTTCTTTTTGTCAAGAAGAAGGATGGATCCTTTAGGATGTGTATCGATTATCGTGAGCTTAACAAGCTTACCATCAAGAATCGATATCCTCTACCTCGCATAGACGACCTCTTTGATCAGTTACAAGGCGCTTCTTATTTTTCGAAGATCGATCTGCGTTCCGGGTATCATCAACTTCGGGTGCAAGAAGAAGACATTCCGAAGACAGCATTCCGTACTCGTTATGGACATTACGAGTTCACAGTCATGCCATTCGGTTTGACTAATGCTCCTGCTGTTTTCATGGACTTAATGAATAGGGTCTGCAAACCTTATTTGGATCAGTTCGTCATTGTTTTTATTGACGATATCTTGATTTACTCTAAGACGCGAGCTGATCACGAGCATCATCTTCGTCTTACTCTGGAACTCCTGAAGAAAGAGCAACTTTTCGCCAAATTCTCCAAGTGCGAATTTTGGCTTAAAGAAGTTCAATTTTTGGGACACATTATCAACGAACGAGGTGTTCATGTAGATCCCTCCAAGATCAGTGCGATTAAGGATTGGGATACACCTTCTACTCCTACTGAAGTTCGTTCATTTCTTGGTCTAGCGGGTTATTATCGCCGCTTCATTGAAAACTTCTCTAAGATTGCAGTGCCTCTAACTGCTCTAACTCAGAGGAAAATGCCCTTTTATTGGGGGTACAAACAAGAGGAAGCTTTTCAACACCTGAAGCAGAAGCTTTGCGATGCGCCTGTCCTATCATTGCCTGAGGGTGATGATGATTTTGTTGTGTATTGTGATGCATCGAAATTGGGTCTTGGCTGTGTTCTTATGCAAAGGAACAAAGTCATAGCCTATGCATCAAGACAATTGAAGATACATGAGAAGAACTACACCACTCATGATCTTGAGTTGGGTGCAGTTGTCTTTGCTCTCAAGATCTGGAGACACTATTTGTACGGTACAAAATGTGTGGTTTTCACTGACCACAAAAGTCTTCAGCATATCTTCAACCAGAAAGAACTCAACATGAGACAGCGACGTTGGGTTGAACTACTAAACGACTATGACTGCGAAATTCGCTACCATCCTGGTAAGGCGAATGTCGTAGCTGATGCATTGAGTCGCAAGGAACGTACTAAGCTTCATTGTGTACGTGTTCAATCTGTTATTCAAGCTCGATCCGATATTCAAGCACGCATTTCTCTAGCTCAACAATCTTGTGTTTCACAAGGTTTAATGGATAAGGAATTTCCCTATCACATAACGCCTGCTTTGGAACTGAAGGACAATGGGTCATATTACTTCATGGACCGTTTGTGGGTCCCAAGCCAGGATGATATTCGTACCTTGCTTATGGATGAAGCCCATAAGTCTCGTTATTCTATTCATCCGGGCTCAGATAAAATGTATAAGGATCTTCGTATTCACTATTGGTGGCCTGGTATGAAGAAAGACATTGCCTTATACGTGTCAAAATGCCTTACTTGTCTTAAGGTTAAGGCTGAACATCAACGTCCTTCTGGTTTATTGGTGCAACCAGAGATCCCAGTTTGGAAATGGGAAAACATTACTATGGATCTCGTTACCAAACTTCCACGCACAAAGAAGGGTCATGATGCCATCTGGGTAGTCGTTGATCGTCTTACAAAGTCAGCACATTTCTTGCCAATCCGTGAGGATTTTCCTGCTGACAGACTTGCACAAATCTATGTGGATGAAATTGTAGCTCGACATGGTGTTCCTTTGAACATCATTTCTGACAGAGATGCTCGTTTCACTTCTCATTTTTGGAGAACCATGCAATCTGCTATGGGGACCCAACTTAATCTGAGCACAGCTTATCATCCACAAACGGATGGTCAATCTGAGAGAACAATCCAGACTCTGGAGGATATGCTAAGAGCTTGTGTGATCGATTTTGGTGGTAGCTGGGATTCACATCTTAAATTGATTGAATTCTCCTACAACAACAGTTATCACACTAGCATCAAAATGGCTCCTTTTGAAGCTCTCTATGGTCGAAAATGTCGTTCACCAGTCTGCTGGAATGAGATTGGCGAGGCTCAACTTACTGGACCTGCCCTCATTTTAGAGACAACTGACAAGGTCAAGAAAGTTCGTGATAACCTTCAGGCAGCTAGAAACCGTCAGAAGATTTACGCGGACCCAAAACGCAAAGCCTTTGAATTTCAAGTCGGTGATCGTGTATTACTTAAGGTCTCACCTTGGAAAGGTGTGATCAGATTTGGAAAGAAAGGAAAACTTGCACCTAGATACGTTGGACCATTCAAGATCGTCGAAAGAATCGGAAAGGTAGCCTACAGACTTGAGTTACCTCCTGAACTGGGAAATGTTCATCCAACTTTTCACGTGTCCAATCTCAAGAAGTGTACAGCTGATGAGAACTACTCCATACCGCTTGACGAAATTCGTGTTGGCAAAACACTAAAATTTGTTGAGAGACCAGTGGAAATCATGGAACGTGAAGTCAAGTGGCTTAAACGCAAGCGCATTCCTTTGGTCAAAGTTCGCTGGGAAGCTAAACGTGGACCTGAGTTTACTTGGGAACGCGAAGATCAAATGAAGGCGAAATATCCACATCTTTTTCCACGAGTTTCCTCTAAATAAATTTCGGGACGAAATTTCCACAAGTAGGGGAGACTGTAACAACTGTGCTTGTAATCACTATGAACAGTTCTGTTATCAATAAAACAATGTTATTTGATCACAATGTTTGTTTTGTTATGTTATACATTTTTCATGTTTTGACTTTTATGTAATTTCAAACTCTACATCACTTTCTGGAGAGTTATACGCAAACTAGTGCGTAAACGTACTCAGTTTAATGCGAGAAATACTCCGGAACATCAACATATACTCAACATACCTTAAATAACCTTTACATAACTTAGAAATAAGTTTTGAAGGCTTTGGTATGGCAAAAACAAGTTAATTCGCTTACAGGGACTAAATATGACAAACTGCGAAAGTATGTCAATTTGAACTGTAACGAACATTCCGGAACATAACCATAAGTTAAACACACCTTAAATATACTTTACATAGCTTAGAAATAGGCTTTGAGGGGTTCGGTGTGCTAAAATAAACTTTTGGGTCATTCAGGGACTAAAAGTGTCAAAAAATGCACAAGTTTGCATTTTCGCGCATAACTTACGTTCTGAATACATCCGGACATCCAAAAATTTATGAAAGCATGACTACATTATATTTTAGTGTTCGCCTTAAGAAAAATCCATTCGTTGCGTCATTTGGATCGTTTTTCGCGCTTGTGCGCATTTCGTCGTAATTAAGCGAACATCGCGTTCGTACGGCCAAACGAACCATCATCCGACATATTTTTGAACATGTTTCAAGTCCACAATGTTTAGGCATCATTTTAGGGCCTTAAAATTGGTTTTACGGGCCTTAGAAGTGTCGAAAATGGGCTGATTACACTGCAGGGACCAAAACTGTAATTCTGACAAACTTACACCATACGATGCGTATGGTATCTTTACCATACGGTGCGTATGGGTTCTGCAGATCAGATAATAACAAACAGTCAGCAGATTATCAGCTGATTAAACCACAACCACATGTTTGCAACTTGCATTTTCAGCTGATAAACATCATCTCTAACCACCACAACTTTGTGACAAGTGTACGGCTCGGATCGTGGCACGATATTCAAGAAACGATCCTAACGGCTCTACTTTTCCTATAAATACCCACCCCCCATTGCTTCAAAACCCACAAATCTGATCATTTGGGCTCTAAGTTGGAACCTTCGTTTCATACCTGAGTTACTTGGATCGGGATTAGCATTCGGGGACCCTTCGTAAGTCCTCTTTCGTTCTTTTATTGCTTTTCGAGTCCGAAAGTCAAACTTTGTTTGACTTTCTGCATTGACCAGTTTATGGTCGATGCAAAGTTCGTTTGAACTTCATAACGTGAGCGTGATCACGATGGTTATAGTCCCTAGTGACTATACCTACTGATTACCACGTTATCTAGGCTCAGTGACGAGCCGTAGTTTCGGTCAGAATACGTATTCTTGCGTATTTTGTAACCAAACTACTTATGGGTATCAAAACCGTTTGTTTTGATACCAAACCTGTTTTCTAAACTTAGTTAAGCATGTTTTAACATGCTTAGCTCGTCACTTTTAGTTTAGTGCTTAGATAGGGTCGTAAGGTAAGCGATCTAAACAATCGCTTATACTTTCGAACCCGACCCGTTTGGTCGATCATTAGGATCCGACCAAGCACATTAGGTGACCATAGTATATAGGGAATAACCTTACGAGGTTATACCTTATGGTCGCTTCGTTTAAGTAGTTGTATGATAGGTAGTTTATATGCCTTAGGTAAATTACCAAAATACCCCTTTGATGCCAAAATTCATTTTAAACATATGTAACATAACTTTTGACATCTAAACTGATTTGACAACCATATTAGACATGTTAAGGCATATATTACTTGTCATAGGACTAGTTAGGCGGTACGAACGTGTTTCACGCGCACGACGCGTTAAAGTAGCATAAGCTTCCTAAACGGGTCGTAATGGGTCGTAAACAATTATGTTAAGTTTCATTTAGCATGTAGGCTTTGTTAAACCAAATGACACGAGTCTCTACACTCGTTTGGTTTACGAAACCTCATTCTATCCAGTCTTCCGATTTAGGTCCGGTTTATTAATGTAGTTACCTATATTAGGTGCCGTTTGATATTCCGAGATCTATAGCATTACTTGGTGGTTATCTTTTGACAACTGAGCAATCTCAAGTGAGTACATAGACCCCTCTTTTACTGTTTTCCAAACTGTTTTGGGGTGGAACACATGTGCCTACTTGTTACTTTCCTGCTTTCCAGTTTTCACATCATATACTGCTATGTTCGTTAGTACATTATAGTACATGATTTCATTACATCTTATGCTAGGTGTGCCCATTGTGTGCATTACTTGGTACATTGTTTTACATGACATTTCCTGCTAGGTGTGCCCATTGTGTGCATTACTTAGTACATTGTTTTACATGACATTTCATGCTAGGTGTGCCCATTGTGTGCATTACTTAGTACATCGTTTTTTTATGACATTTCATGCTAGGTGTGCCCATTGTGTGCATTACTTAGTACATTGTTTTACATGACATTTCATGCTAGGTGTGCCCATTGTGTGCATTACCTAGTACATCGTTTTACATGACATTTCACGCTATGTATGTTCATTTGATTACATACTTAGTGCATCGTTTTCATATGCTCACATTTTGTTATGACATTTGGTTTGTTTACATGGGACAATATATCCATTAACATTAGCTACGCCGTTCGTTAGTAGGTAGTGGTACCATAGGAATTGACAACTCCCGTTCCGGACATCCCAGGGTAAGGGGACAGAAAGGAATGACCGAATTCGTTGACATTAAGACAGATAGACCTTTAATTTGTTTAAAGGGTTTATCACCACAGTCGCCAGGCTTGGATGTATTCATTTTCACAATACCGCATAAATGTTCATATTAAATAGTTGCATGCATTTACACAAAACATAGCTTTGATTTAAACCAAGTTTTACTTCAATACTTTGTTTTTGTGCATATGGTTTAGTTGAGACATTTCACTTGCCATACATAGACATTTTGATATGATTTAAATTGACATAGACATTTGACATGGATATTTGACATAGACATTTGACATGGATATTTGACATAGACATTTGACATGATTTACATCTTGACATGAACACTTTGACATATTACCCAATACATTTGACAATTGATTTAAACATAGACTTCTTACATTGGTTGGTTTGGTTTGATTAAGTGATTAAGTAACGATGCGTGTGTAATATGATACAAGCATGGTGGATACGCCGCTGGTACTTCCTATATATAAGTGTTTGTATGGTATTACATATCATCGCGTTATTTGAATCATTTCAGTTTAAGACATAGAACATTTTATACAAATAACATACTTTTCACAAGACATTGATTTACAAACAACTTATCTTATACAAACACATTTTTACATGGTTATCTATTTAACCTGACAATTACTTATACATATCATCTGATCTTATTGTTTTCAAATGATTTACAAGACAAAGCAAATAACAAGGTTCATGACTAAACATTTTCTCAAACAAAAGTCATGAATCTTATTTTCACAAAACCTATGTATCTCACAGGCATTTTTATGCTGACGTACCTATTTTCACATGTGTTTTCAGGTGCTTTTCCGTAGGATGTTGATCATGATACTAGGGCGGACCTGTGCCTTAGAGACTTTAAAAGAATATAGACTATGTTTAATTATGTTCTGAACTCTTAATTTACTGTTTTGAGACAATGTAACACCCTTGTTTAATAAATAAATAAAACTTTGTATGCCATGGTTATGAGACAATTAATTCTGTCGCAACACGCCCCGATGTTTCCGCCGCGATTTGTTGTTTTACGCGGTCGGGGTGTGACACTCGTAGACTCAGGTTTACCCTTAACTTTTTGGGCAGAGGCTGTAAACACTTCTTGTTATGTGCAGAACAGAGTTTTAATCAACCCCAGGCATCAAAAGACTGCCTATGAAACTCTGTTCAAGATCAAACCACTGATCTCATATTTCAAAATCTTTGGCTGCCCATGTTTTATTCTAAACTTAGAAGATTCAATTTCAAAATTTGTAGCCGAACTGGACTGTGGTTATTTTCTGGGATACTCAACCACTGCCAAGGCCTATAAAGTGTTTAACACAAGGACTAGGTGTGTGGAAGATACCTTGAATGTAAAGTTCAATGGACTTTCATCATTAAAATTCCAGCAAATCCTACTGAACTGTTTAACCTTGATAAATTTACATTTGAAGATGTGTCTGTCAAGACTAACCCTGCAGGTACACCACAATCTTTCTCACAATATCATGGGTTTGACATTGTGATTCCATAATACAAAGTCACTTCCACCACCAGAGAAGCAGATGTTCAATACAGCTGCAAAAACTCTATCACTGCTGCATCAACAGTTGTTGATCAAACCTCTGCCACTTAATCAAGTCCAACATCTGTTGGCAAAAATCCATCATCTCTGGATAAAAGCCAACATTGTGCCACACCCATTCCTCCTATTCCTCACCTCCATCTCCAATAGATGTTGGCTCTTCAAAATTGCCAACAGATGTTAGCTCAGATGATTCACATCTGCAGCCTTCACCATTCAGTGCCATTGTTCCATACAAGGGGGATCTAATCTTCCTTAAATCTCATCCACCAGACCAAATCATTGGCAACATCAGTGAAGGGGTTCTCACTAGAAGTCAATCCTAAGACATCTGTCTTTTTGTTGGCTTTCTATCACTCATCCAACCAGTTAAGTACCAAGAGGCACTGAAAGATAATAGTTGGGTAGAAGCTATGCAAGAGGAGCTCCAACAGTTTAAAAGACAACAAGTATTTGAACTTGTACCACTGCCAAAGGATGTATGTCCAATTAGCACAAAGTGGGTCTTCAAAAACAAAACTGATGAAAGGGGCATTGTTGTAAAAAACAAAGCCAGGTTAGTGGTTCAAGGCTTTAGACAAGAAGAGGGCATAGATTATGTTGAAACCTTTGCTCCTTTGGCAAGAATTGAAGCCATCAGATTGTTCTTAACCTTTGCTGTCAACCACAACATCAAGGTGTACCAAATAGATATAAAATGTGCATTTCTGTATGGAAAGATTCAAGAGGAGGTATATGTTTGTCAACCTCCTGGTTTTGAAGATGCAATTTATCCTGATCATGTCTACAAGCTCAACAAAGCTTTGTATGGCTTGAAACAAGCACCTAGAGCCTGGTATGAAACTTTTTCCACCTTTCTAATTTCCATTGGGTTTACAAGGGGTAAAATTAACAAAACATTGTTTTTGAAATAGAAAGGAAGGGATCTGATGATTGTCCAAATTTATGTTGATGACATCATCTTTGGATCCACATGTACCTCCATGTGTGAAGAGTTCAGAAAACTCATGACATCAGAGTTTGAGATGAGTGCCATGGGTGAACTCCAATGCTTTCTTGGTCTCCAAGTTAAGCAGTTTCAAAATGGAACATTCATTCACCAAAGAAAATATGTAAAAGAACTTTTAAACAAATTTAAGATGAATGATTGTAAACCATGTAGTACACCCATGGCAACAAGCTTGTCACTGTTGATGAAAACGATGACTTGGTTGATCAACTACATCAAGGCCAGACATCATGTTTGCAACATATGTTTGTGCAAGATCCCAGTCAGCACCTAGGATGTCTAATATCATTGCTGTAAAAAGAATATTCAGATACATAAAAGGTGCTCCCACACTTGGTATCCGGTATCCTGCTAATGGGAATATCAAGCTTTTAGGTTTTTCAGATGGTGATTTTGCTAGATACAACACAACAAGGAAGTCCACATCAGGAGGGTGTCAATTTCTAGGCAATTGCTTAGTATCTTGGCAAAGTAAAAAGCAAGCAGTTGGTTCCACATCCACTGCTGAAGCAGAATATATTGTTGCTGCAAGCTGTACAACCCAACTTTTGTGGCTTCAAAACCACTTGCTGGATTTTGGTGTAACTGTTCTAAAGACTCCTCTCATGTCGGATAGTCAAGCAGCTGAAAACATCATTAAAAATCCAGTATCCCATTCAACCACCAAACACATTGACATCACACATCATTTTGTGAGGGATTGCTATGAAAAAGGTTTGATTTCTCTATATCATGTTCCAACTAAGGATCAGCTGGCAGATGTGTTGACAAAAGCTTTAGACACATCTACCTTTGAAAGCTTGATCTACACGGATTGGCATGCTGAACATGGATTAAAAGGCAAAACTTTGTTTTCCATGAATAAAAAACATTCAAATGTTTTCACGAAATAAAAAATCTTTCCTTAAAAATAGCTTAAAATGAAAAAAATTTCATGAATCCATAAAAGCCTGTCCATAACCACTGTTTTTCAAAACTCTAATTAGCTAAAATTCATCCACTGCTGAAAGGTATCCACTGTTTTCCATTTACCACTGCTTGGACCACTTTTGATCAAACAGCTGTTGGTCTCAACCATTGATGTCTATCCACTGATAGACTAAAATCAGCCACTATTTATTTCACTATTCCTAACCACTGTCGTTGCCCAACAGTGGTATCCAAACAACTGTCCTTCATTACCCCAACAGAGGTTGCCACGTGGACAGATGTTGGCCGTCAGATCTTTGAAACCGCTGCCACGTCAGCATTCACTTTTTCACTTTATAAAACCCTGTTTCATCCCCAAACAGAGCGTTTACTATCCGTCTCAAATTCAAAATTCATCAAAGCAGTTTCCACTTTCTTCTCCAAATCTTCTTCTTCAACCATTCGCAAAATTCTATCCCAATCATGGCTCTGGCAATAAAACCCCACAACTACCTTCCCATTTTGATAAAACCAACAAAAACACTACCTATCACTCAATAATTGGTGTCCTAACATCATCCAAATACAAAGCAATTCTTACTGCCAATGCACCAATCTATCAAGATACACTCCCCGAATTTTGGGCCTGATGATATTAATGTGACTTATACCAAGTCTGATGTTTGTGAGTCAGAATTGGTAAATGGTGTTGTTGAAAAAGTTTTTGATGAAGAAAAACAAAAAGATTTCACCAAAAATGAAAATTCTGAATCACAATTTGAAGATGAAGAAAGTTTTCACAAGAATTATCTGAAAAACTCAAAATCTGATTCAAAAATGAATGATGATCCGATAAGGTTAATGTAGCAAATGGTTGGATCTGACAAATTATTTTCAGATATTGAATTTCCGATTCAAAATGTGATTGCGGAAAAGCTCAAAAAAGTGTTCAAGTTGGTGGAAATCGAGTTATCAGAGGTTGAAATTCTTGCAGCTGAAGCAAGAAATTTGAAGAAGGACAAGTCTTTTTATAACAAACCAAGAAATTTGCATTATCAAAAGAAATTTTTTAAAAATGTAAGAGCTGGTTTGGGTTATAAAAAGAAGAAAAATCATAAGAAAAGTTTTAAAAAGTCAGATTTTCAGAAAAAGATGAACTTTGTTCATGGAACAAGTTCAGAAAAAGAGAAAGAATTCCAATTTAGTCGACAGACTTGTGAAGAATTCTATGCTCCAAAGAAACAACATCGACAGGCTAAGGATGTTTCAAAGAAAACATGTTTTAAATGCAAACAAGTTTGACACATTAGTAAAAAATATCCACAAAATCTGAAGCTTGTTTATGTTGAGAAGAAAGAGAAATCAGAAGTTGATAAACAGAAAACACCCAGGTTTGAACCAAAACAAATTTGGAAACAAAAAGATGAATATACAAGAGGAACATTTTAAATGAATCAAGGTTCTATTTAAAGAATGTTTCTAATGGTTAAACTTGGGTGGTGAAAAGGAAAATCGCTTCTGATATTGAAAAGAAGAAACTTGATTCAACTGAGAAAGTTGATGCCAAGAAAGATGATGGTTTTAAGACAACTGAAAAAGATTGTCCGAGTTTGAATGAAGGTATTCATGTCAAAATGCCCAAGACCAAGCAGGCTTGGGTTGCATTGTTCAAATAATTGAGTTTGTGCATGTGCAGCTGCTTTGGTGGTCAATTCAAGTTCACATGAATAACAGAGTAGCCTGGCACATGAAGAGAAATCCTGTGATTAAAACAGGATGGTGAGATGAAGTTATCCACATCGGTTTGTCAAATTTTTCCTTGAAAATGTTTTAGAATTTTAGGGGGAGTATATAGTTTTAAAATTTGAAAAAATTTAAAAACATTTGAAAATTTGAAAAAGTATAAAAACATGAAAAAGTCAAAAGAGTTAGTGTAAAAAGAGAAAATGATAGTACATCAGTAGACAATCACGGCATGCTAAAGAAATGGAAAGCTAAAAAGTGATAAAAGGTCTCATTAATGATATGCCAGTAGGTTTTTATACACTCAGCAGATTCATTTCGAGATATAAACCTAAATCGAAAACTTTCGTAATTTGTAGGTAACATCTCTCGGATATAGGGCTGTAAACGAACCGAACAAACACGAACAAGGCCTTGTTCGTGTTCGTTCGTTAAGGAAATAAATGTGTTCACGAACGGTTCATGAACACTTACCGAACGAGATGTTATGTTCGTGTTCGTTCATTAAGGTAGATGGCCCAGAGAGTAGCACTGGAACTTGAATCCCTTATTGTGAAACGGAGGTCAATCGTATTCTCCGGTGTAAATAATGAGAAAGGAAAGGGAAATGATGTATAAACAATGTGAAAGAAGGATTCCTAGTTTAATTGTTAGGGTAATAAAATAAATAAAAGTTTAATAATATAAAAAGTATAGATAAAATATATGAAAGTACAAAAATCTTTAATTAAAACACAAACATACGAACATAAACGAACGCAGATGAACGAATGTTCACGATCATCTTACCGAGCGTTCACGAACACAATCGAACGAACGAGACCTCTGTTCATGTTCGTTCATTTAAATAATCGAACGGAATTTCTTGTTCATGTTCATTCGTTTATTAAACGAACAAACATAAACGAACTTCCCGCCGAATGGTTCACGAACTGTTCGCTGAACGTTCGGTTTGTTTACAGCCCTACTCGGATATATGGACTTAGTACTCCGAAATTTCATTTGAGAGATTGCCTGATTATGAGATATTAGGTCTTTATACTTATTGATATTTGTGGTATTATACAAGATCTTCTGATTTTACATTAGCAATGGCCTAGATCTTGTAGAATACTTTCATGCTTAAACCCCAACACTGCATAAAAATTGAAAATATCGAAAGATATATCAAGTGCAGTTCAAAAGATTCCTAAGTGGAACACACCTTAAGTCGAGCCTTCATATCATTGCCTGAACGGTGGTTCTAACCTGAGCTCTCAAGGCCTCGCACTAACCCTGATACATATATCATTTAGGTATAGTCACCTGTAAGACTGAATCCAGGGAATCTTGATACGGGAGTATATTCTGGGATGGGACACATGATTAGGTTAGTTCCTAAGACATTAATCTCGTATCTTGAATCAATTGAAATTTGTGTAAAAATTTAAGTGGATCAGTATGTTAACAATCTCAGTGAATTGGTTAAAACTTAAAGTTTAAATAGATCAACGATGCTTGTGATTTCTCAAAAACTGATATGATCCTCTGACTCAAACTCAAATAAAATATGTCTGTAAATATGTTGTTGTTACATTTCATTACAGATAAAATCGTAAAAAGATTTTAGGTGTGTTTTAGCGTAAAGTTTGTAAAATGCAAAAAGATTTTGTTTCGACAACTGATGCTGGAAAGCTGGATTTCTAAACCTGAATATGCTGAACATGTTTTGATAAAATCACAAGTTCATGAATTTGAAATAGAAAATTTAAAAAAAAATTGTTTGATTTTGTCATCCAAGGTCATTAATTTGGACTTGGTGGATAATTGGATAATCAAGGTCATTAATTTGGACTTGATTATCTGTGAAGGTTTTAAAAGTCAAATATGGTATTAGTGGTTTATATGATTGGAAACTTCTCACCAGTGAAGTCTAAAACGTTTATTTGAATGATAATGAGATTTTACAGGAAGTTGATTGATAGGGGAGCTTGATAAACAGTGCCAAATGGAAAGAAAGCTCAAAGACCAGGAAAAGATCGTGGAACTGAATCATCAAATGAAAGCAAATGAAAGAATGCAAAGAAGGAGTCTGAAGTAAGGGGGAGTCTGTGATTCAAAATGTCAAAGATTTAAAGACTCAGAAGAAAATGAAGATTGACAAAACAAAGATTGACTGCAACAATATCGAAGGGGGAGCCTGTGAACGCATTATGTCTATTGCTTCCATCAATCATGTCTATAATTGTCAGTGCATTGAGTCGTAGTTGTTTGTATAGGATTTCATGTCAGAAAAGACGGGATTGTAATGTTTATACCTTGTCACATGAAAGGGGCTTTCGTGCGAGAGGGAATCCCAGTCGTCCCAAGGTGCCACTTATCATAAAGCCCCAGTCGTCCCAGATGTTTCAGGCGACTGGGCATGCCTATAAATAGGGGTGTTTGGTCTTGGCATAAAGAACTTGTGGTGGATCAGAGGGGAAACTCTGTCCATTTGGTTTCGTGGTTTTGTAACTTCAAATATTCAATAGAAACCAGTTTAATTAGCTTGTTCTTGTGCATGTCAACTTCATACTCGGATTCTGCACGAGATATGAAGACTTTGTGACCGGTTGTAGCTTTCGGAGAGCCGAAACGGTCCTCATAGTAAGGCATAGTGTATATGGTCTTGGTGATCATTAACACTAGAGGCAAGGAACTGAAAGAATTCCGGTAATATCGGAATACTCCGATGTTTTCCCAGAGGATCTACTTAGACTATCACCTGATCGTGAGGAGGAACTCAGAATTCACTTGATGCTAGGAACAACACAGATTGTTAAAACACCTGTATCATTTGTTAAGAAAAAGGACGAACAGATGCGTATGAGTATCGATTATCGGAAATTGAATAAGGTCACAATTAAGAATCGATACCCATTACCAAGAATTGACGACTTATTCGAAGAGCCATTATTTTTCAATCTATGCTCAGGATACTATCAACATTTTAGACTTATCCAGGATAGCCATCCCGTTACCTAAGTTAATAAGTAAATCTGGAGACATTAGTGGTATGGTAGTAAGTTCATTATAATTACATATCATAAGAGCTTAAGTTATATTTTTGGGCAAAAAAAAAAAGAATTGAACACGAGGCAAAGACGATGGATGGAAATTTTAAGTAACTACAATTGTGATATATCACGAAGGCAAGGCTAATGTAGTAGCTGATACTTTAAGTCGTAAGTTTCATAAGAAGCCGAAACGAGTACATGCTATCACACCCTCAAATTCCACGTGCGGAGTATCACCGCGAGGCGTGTGACTGCCCATAATCAAGCCACCAATTACATCGAACATTTAATATAAGTAAAATAAAACCATCATCGACATAATTTGTGACATAGCATTCAGTTTAAAACATAATAAGTCTTTAAAATAAAGTTCCAAACATAGTTAATATATAAAGTTCAAAGGTTTAGCGGAAGCATGAAAACATAGATAGTAGACGACCACCACAACGCTCCAAGCAGACTCCAGCACAGGATCTACGGACCTGCAAGCATGCAGTAGTGTGTCAACATAAAGTTGGCGAGTTCACGGTTTTCAAAAAGGTTTTCACGTTATCCTAAAACATTCGTTTTTTGAGTTACCATGTTATCAAAACATGTTGTGGGAAATCCATCCCATAATGAGCTACTAAACTGTGTAGTACGAAAACTTTCACGTAGTTGTTGTTTGCCCTCTTAGGTCAATGTCTACCGTCATTGACCTGATATCCAGATAATAGTTCACGCCTGGCTCCCCGCACAGTATGAGGTTCTCAAACCTAATAGCTCTATCAACTAATATCCCGTTCGCTCCTCCCGCGATTAATTGGTATAAGTGTAAGGGACTTTCCTGGGTAGAGGTTCGTTTAGTATGGTAGCTCCCAAACCATTGGGAGTGCGTGTTTGATGAGTTTTATAAAGTTGTCACACCGTTACCTTGGTGTGAGCGAAGTTCCCAAATCATTGAGAATACAAGCGTTTAGTTTAGGTGTGAACTCACCTTTGATTGCTCGGCCTGATAGAGTAATTGTCCTAATTTGGATAACCTTGTCCCATTAAGGTTACCACGCATTAGGCTTGTATATAATTAAATCACGTATTTCATACACATTATTAAGTCAAGTAATCATGTATACAAGTAGATCACGTATGTTGCACATGTATTGAAATCAAGTAGGTTTCTAAGTGCTTATACATAGTAGGTTCATGAAGTGTGCGATTGAAATATACAGAAACATGATCTAATATTTTATTGCGCGACTAATTTCCTTGAACACATGGGTTCTCAAAATGTGCGACCCACTGTGCATAGATAGTCCAAGACGGGTGAGGCCCAAAAAAACAAGGTTAGTGTACGGTTGACATTATCTGTGCGACTACAAATAAAGTGTGCGAATCAAGTGGTGGTTAGAATCGGATGTGTGGCCAAGTCACCCATGTGCGGCCCAAACGGGATACATGCAGCCCAAACAAAACCGATCCAATAGTGTCATGCATGTTCAAAAAATCTAGTGTGCGTTTGGAACAAAATTGTGCGACTGAATTTAAAGTGTAGTGGGGTGCGTGTGCATGTTCCAAATTCAGTGTACGTTTGAGACAATTGTGTGACTAAATCAAAAATTGTGCGAAATGTAGTGGTGGGGCCCAACTATTTAATGTGCGGTCAGATGTTAACATCCCACATTCCTTTTATTTTCTAAATCAAACCAAATACGACAAAACTCATATAACATACAAATTTTCAATTCATGTCACATTTAAGTTGTACCATGCGCACATGTGATTGTACCCACCATTAATACAGAACCAAGCTTTCAAAAACCAAGATTCTTTTTAAATGTTTGCCTAAAATTCTTATCAGTTTCTTGAAACAGTCAGTTAATATCATTCCCTAAACCTATAAATCATCCTCAGTTGCATAAAACAACATCATGCCATAATTTCTAAACATTCAAAGAACCAGCATCCTACTATCACATGATTTTATCATTAATAAAACATGAACAAAAACATTTATATGCACAGAGCAAATTCGAATATCATTTGATCACCAACATGGTATCATACTATCACATGCTCACTTTAAATACGACACAAACTCACTCACTCATCAAGGAGGAACATATAACAGTGAGCAATCTCTAATGAACACGTTTAAACAGCTAACGAACACACATAAATAACTATGAATAACACCTACCTGGGAAGCGGGGAAGATGATCGGATGAAAAAAGTAATTGTGCGATGTAGACTAAATGGAGCGAGATCCTCGGAGCTTCAAACGGTTGCCGTAATTTTTCTGGTGTGCGAGTGGTATCAGAGAGGAGTTGAGGTCACCGGAGATTGGTCGGCTGAGGTGTAATTTTGTTTGTGTTGCAGGTTTAATGGAAGAAGGAGGAGGTTTATAAGATGGGAAGGAGATGATATTTGTTGCAGGTTTTGAAGAAGGATGTTTGAGAGAGAGAGTGTGGGCAGTGGAATGATTTGGGGATTGGAGCCCTAAAATTTTGCTGCCAATAATACCTTGTTGTCAGCTGAAGTTTGGTTATATACCTCTGAGAATGGATCGCACACCCTTTTTCATATACTGAGGTTTGAGTGTGCGAGCTTTGTAGGGTTGTATGCGGGGTGTGTTGGGCTTAAGTTGGGCCACAGCAGAGACAGAGGTGTATAATCCGAATTCGCAGCCCAAAGGTTGGAGAATAGGAAGTGTAATTTATATTGTAATTATCTTCAACATTTAACACATAAAAAACTCAATTATATACACTACCATATATTGTATTTATAAAGAAAAATTTCAAGCTCACATAACATGTATTTCCTCAATTCTAAAAGATTTAACAACACTAAAATCTTTGTTTAGCAAATCGGACACGCGAGGAAAAGACCCGAAGTGTCTCATTATCCCAAAGTTCTGGAAATTTCGTCCCGAAATTTTGTATACGGATACTGGACAGCTTAGTTGTTCGTACGGGGTGTCACATCATCCCCCTCTTAATTTGGAATTTCGTCCGGAAATTCCTTAGTAACTTCATTACTGGAATTTTTGTTTTTTAAATAGTTGAGGGTTCTTGCGCATCATTTGGTCTTCTCTTTCCCAGGTAAACTCTAGGCCATGCCTAGAATTCCAACGAACGCGGACAATAGGTATCTTGCTGCGCCTAAGGGTCTTGATTTCCCGATCCATAATGTCAACTGGTTCCTCGATGAAACGCAGCTGATCATCAATAGTGAGTTCCTTAAAAGGAAAGATAAGAGTTTCATTTGACAGACACTTCTTCAGATTCAATACGTGAAAAACGTTGTGCACCGCACTCATCTCGTCAGGCAGATTCAGTCTGTAAGCCACTTACCGATTCTCTCGGTAATTTCGAAAGGTCCAATGTATCGCGGATTAATCTTGCCCCTTTTGCCAAAACGTACCACACATTTCCAAGGTGAGACTTTTAGTAGAACCTGGTCTCCGACCTGGAATTCTAAGGGTTTCCTAAGCTTATCGGTGTAGCTTTTTTTTACGGTCTCGAGCTGCCACCATGTGTGTAACACCCCGAAAACGGGTTTGGGTAATCAAACTCCGTTAATACTAAAAGACGGGTAAAGTACCGTTAGTGGTAAAATTTACCCGGTAAATATTAGGATTTAAATAATTAATCCTAATATTAAACAAAAAGTCAATAAAAGCTTTTAAAGAAATAAAATGGATAAAAGGCCTGGGTTAACGGGACCTAAAATAAACTTAGTCATAAATATTCCCGAACCCGCTAAGTTAACTAGGAATATTAAACCTGGTTAATAAGTGGGAATATTATTGAAAATAATTAGGTTATGACCTAATTAATAACTAACCAAACACGAGGGACCAAAGCCGGGTAACTTGAAAATGGAATTATAAACTTAAAATATAACACAACACACACACACTTGAGGTATGTGTGCGTGCGTGAAGTAGTCCAGGAGAAGGAGCAAGAAGCTCCAAACCCTAGCTCAAACAATCTCAACAAATTGAAGGGGCAAATCAAGTCCAAATCAAAATCCGAGTATGAATTAGTGATCTCCATTGAAAAAGGAGTCACGAGGTATGTAAATTTCTTGAGAAATCTCTAGTTGAAATTCTGAGCAAACCTAGAGAATTCGAATCTGAGCTTGCATGTTTGTTGTTTGGATGAAATTAGGGATGAAACTATGTCTAGTAGTAAACCCTAGCCATGTATTTGTTGAATTGATGTTCATGGTTGTGAATTCATGATCATACACTCATGTGTCAAGTGGGTTTTGATTATGTAGTAAAGATGATGATGTACACATGTTTAAAATCATCATAGTTGCTAGTAGAAACAAGATACTTGAACAATTTGCAAGTTGGGTGTTGAACATACATGACTTGAAATGGGTTTTTGGATAATTTAATGAAATTGATGTTCTATTGGTGTTTATAAACATCATACTAATTCATATGAATGAACTACTTGAACAACTTAGAGATTTTGTTAAGAGTTCATAAGTGACTAGAAGTGGGTCTTGACATAAGAGTTAAAACCATGATTTTGATGGTCAAAGTGTGTATATGCTTATAATAACTGAAATTTACATGTTAATTTATTATTACTTGAGGTAGGAATTGGATGACATGTTAGTTAATTTGGCGTCTCAAAAGATGATGCTCACTAAGTGTTGATAATGTGCCTAATTGAGTCTTGTGAACTTGATAGTGCAATCATATGTGATAATTGGCGATTTGACTTTTAAAAAGTCAAACCGACCTACAATATGATGAATACTAATTTTTATACGAAAAACGTAAGGTGGGAATAGTCATGATTTATAATGACTAAACTAACCATCTTACGAATTATGATTATAGTTTGACGCTTAACGAGCTAGGTGGAGGCTTGTGGAGGAAGCGGGTCAAACGGATCGAGTACAAAAGAAAAGCGTGGCTTGGATGCAAGGTAAGTATAGCTTACACTAGTCATAAATCTTATAATGTTCTTTGTCGTATTAATTACGAATAAGATAAATGCTTAATTGAGATATGGTGTTCCGGCGTGTAGTCGTACGGAACAAGATAACCAAATAGAATAAGAAACCGTATTGATGGTTAAAAATGAGTTAAATCGGTAATTCGATCATGTTGTGACGAATGAAATATCTAATTTTAAAGGTTACCATATAAGGTAAATCATGATAACCAATAAGGGTAAAATTGTAATAAATGTCACCTCGCTAGTAATTGGTCATAGAGACCAAACGGGTCAAACGGTGAAATAATCACCCTTTGACAATATCGACTAATGGGTTGTCGAGTTGTATGATTTTAGGGAATAAATAGCATATGGATGTTTACAGCGCTATCACTTAGCAGCCACTAAGGCAAGGTATTAAAACGGGTCAATATATTGACCCGAGTCAGGTATGTATAATGATACAACTCATCATGTAGAAATTGGAGTTCTATAACAGTTAGACAAGGTTAAAATAAGATATTCGGTTATCTTTTAGGTAAAGCGAATAAATTGAGTTATGATTAAGGTGTTTTAGAAACATATTGATTTCTAAACAAGAATATAGTTAAAAGGTCGTAATTTGGGATCAAACAAGTACTAATAGTCCTTCGTCGTAAATGAAGGACTAAAATTGACTAAAACACCCTTGTAAGTGAAATTGAGCAAACGAACCATAAAGGTTGTTTGGAAATAAACGATAGGATGAAATAAATACTTTGAATAAGTAAGAAAAGCAAAAGACGTAAATTATTGGTCAAAAGTCTCTATAAAGAGTCTTTGCCGTAAAATAATGATTTGAAGTGTGTAATTTGGAATATATAAATCACCACATTGAATCCACCACAAATATAGTTGTGGTAGGAGGTCATTTGATAAGAAATGTGGGCATATGTATTTAGAAACGAATGAAAGAGATTGGTGCTTAGAATATGCATAAATACCCTTAACGGGTCAAAAT
>JARYGA010022101.1:0-41404 GCA_030545235.1 Helianthus tuberosus
TCCAATGATGATATTGTTATTCTCTTGTTGTCAAGCATGTGCCGTCAAATGATGATAATTATTTGATGTTGTTGTTGATTTCTTTTCCCAAAGCATGTGCCACAGCCACTATATATATATATATATATATATATATATATATATTAGAGTTCCCTTATTTTTCTTGTAATATTTTCGAACAAATAAAAGAACACATGTGTCGATTGTGATGACTATGCGTACTTTGGGCTTCGATGGGCCGCCCACACACATCCACACGGGCAGTCACTTGGGGTGGTGGATGGGTACACTTGGGCTCGCATGATCGGATTTTAAGGGGACTGGGACTTAACGATTAATCCAATCGATGTAATGGATTGATGGGTTCCTGTAACTTGGGCCAATTAATTGTAGGTGTCTTGTATATATGCAGCATGTGTTTAGGAAGATATGTATATGTTGGGGGCATACCATTGTTATGAGAATTGGCAATCTATGAACATGGGGATGTGGATTTGTTGATACGAGTACATAACCCCTGTTGTAATCATATTGGATGACAAACTGTTTAAGTTGATGTAGGTATATATATCTGTATATATATCATTTTGTGGTGCATCTTACGAATAGTACAATGAGATGTTAGTTGTTATGTCACATGTGACGTGTGAAATTGTGACATGAACTTGTATCGTAAATGTACTATCACCCGGATGCTTGTATGACATTCGTGACGTTATATATGTTTGGTTGTTACGTGTGACTAGATACGTGAATTGTGAATTCATGAAACTAACTGTCTTTGGTAACCACGGTAGGGTTTGATTGACCAACTGGGAAATAGGTAACATAACATACCGAGCAAACCGAGGTGAGTTCACTACATTCGAGCATGCGTCCCAGTGGTTGGGGACAGTCAGTGGTCTGGGTAATAACGGGTATATTGGTTAATATTCTCACCTATCATTTTCGTAAGTCCCTTATTATGTTACCTGGAGGGTAACGGGTATTAGTTGGTAGCGCTACTTAGGTTTGGCACCCTCACACCGCTCCTAGATAGGACGGATGTGAACTAATGACCCAGTCGGGGCCCAGTACTAGATAGGAGTACGTGGGAAGGGCAGTCATGTATTTCAGGAGCCGTCTTGTTCGGAATTGAGATATTAACAATATTACTTGCATTGGTTAATGAACTGTTTTACATACAACTGGTAACAAACGTTTTCTAAAACTGTGAACTCGCCAGCTTTGTCTGATACACTTGTTACATGCTCGCAGGTCGTTAGGTATTTTGGAACAGGAACTTGCTGGCTGGAGGGCATGAGTGGTCATGGTTCACACCGATTGGTTTTATTTATTGAACATTGGTTCTTACGTTTGTTTGGAAAATGTTTATATTGTGATACGTTAACGCTTCCGCTGAATTTGCTGGTTTCGAATAACTTATGTTTGGATTTTAATATTAAATGATGAAACCTTATTTTAAACTTATGGATTCAGTGTAATTGATGGCTCGTTGCTAGTGGGTCACACGCCTAACAGGGATACTCCCTAGGTGGTATTTTGAGGGTGTGACATGTAAATAACACAATGATTCTAAGTAACACACAAAATCATAAATAATAACAAAAACTTCATCATAAACTTGCTTCTAAATGTACATTCTCATTAGAGCAATAAGAAAATTCATGCAAATGACCATCCACACACTCGTCAGCTACAACCTGACAAAAAAAAGCATGTCAATGATTTTTTACTATAATAACACAAAGGATTGCTACAAACACAAAACGATTGTAAAAAACACAATGCTATCTAAATCACATTACTTGACAAAACAAAATGATATTACATTTCCAACTATATTAGAAGACTTCATATCTGCTGGCTGCTTCATTTCCACAACGCTGTCCAACCCAGCAAACTGAAAAACAAAGCATCATTATTCAAATGAACAAACATGGTTAAATAAACACAATACCATATAAATTAACAACTTACATTTTTCCCCGTAATTGAATCCTCATCATACACAGCATTATCCATCGATCATAACTAAAGCAAAACAAACAAACTAAATAAGAAACTATTATCGAAACATAACAAACATCATAAACACATAAAATATGTAACCACCTTACAGTGATATGCTTTATTGGAAAGGATGTAATGCAAAGCATGCACGGACATATATATACATCTTGTATGCTAACTACCACGTAGAAGTTATCCAAGGTGAACCGACAAGGTTGAGGGAGCGTACCCACGTAGCGAGAAACATGTAGAAAACACAGCAAAACTTAACTTGCGTTGAAAAAACAAACTGCCAATTTTTTTGGGTTTGAACGGATGAGATTAAATCTTGAAGGTAACCACCTGAATTATTACGGTCAGGATCTACTTGAACGTGGGTTTAACCGACGGTTGTTTCGCGGCGAACAATTTATTAATAATGTCATTACTAGGTTATTTGGGACCTTGAATTAACAATGACATCATTATGTATTTTATTTTCATGCATAGCCATGGAGGAAGGTTGTAGATGCATAAAAGAACCGGCAAAGTACTATGACGACTACTCATCTTTCTGAAAGGATTGATACTGACCAAATATATATTTTTAACAAGTTATTAGAAAAACACAAGAAAATATATCATAACTTCCAACAGGTTTTTAACGTATATTTAAGCATATATCAATGTGAGTTTAATGGTTTGAGCATATTTAACAATAACTAAATATAATCTAGTTCACAAAATATCAAACTAACAAGTATCCCACACACACAACACCACCATAGGAACTTAAAACTCTTGTAAAAACTAAAAGACGACTTCAATTATCTTGGTAAAACAACTTGTTTAGTTTGTATATTTAAACTTGTTTTTAGACCACATGCTACTTGGGTGAATATTTATACATAATTCTAGCTTGTAACATGTTAAAGAAAAAGATTTTAGAAAGTTAGACACTCACTTAGAACAAGCAAAGGGAAGGTAAAGAATAGATTAGGAGCTTGAATCTTCTAAACCAAAGCTTGAAATACTAGTAGAACACTTTAGCTTGTATCTTGGAGTTTGATTCTTGAGATTGAATAAAATCAATCTGTGGGGTATTGGGGTGCTACGGCCACGAGAACAAGATTGTGAAATGGAGTGAAAGCATGATATTTATAAGAGGATTGTAATGGGTTTAAAAAGGAACTAGAAATGGGTGGAATGTGGCTGCTAAAGCCATCGACTTTTGTGTGGAAATGAGGGAAAAAAAATTGAAAATTGGCACATAAAATCATATCGTAGTTTCAAACACATATAGTGTATTCGTGAGCTTAAAATGTTCTAAAAAATAATTACTTATAAGTGTGTTGACGCAAAATATCATATAGATTTTCGAATAATAAAAATGCAAATAATAAAATCATATCCAGAACTTCTTCTTCTGATTGTACTATCACCAACATTTGCGTTTGTCGAATTAACTTGTGTGTGACCCGGTAATTTCTAAAATTTACCAAATGCAAAATGTCACATGAATAGGTATTGCCATGCATATGATGACCTAATAAAAATTAAATCTAAAACGTAAGATTACGATAAGTCCGAGGTTCGGGTCTATATCGATGTTAGCCTGAATTTGCCAATTGTCACACCTAGGATCTCTACAATCTACAATACTTTCGAATCATAATTCCACATCTTGTGCTGAATATATATGTGAAGGTAGGCAATCACCATATGACACAAATGCAATAGAAAGTTTTACAAATCTTGTTTATTGGTGTGAAAAAATTGTTTACAATATATAGGCCAATAAGCGATAAGCCTACTAAAGGGACTTAAACCCACATTAACTTATTATGTCCAATAAGACATAGCAGACTCAAAAGTCCACAATACATAGCCAACACACTCATAACTAATAAGTCCACTATTCATAGCCAAGTGCCAACATACTCATAACTAAGAAGTCCGCTAAGACATATCAAAATTATCAAGATTGAAAATATATTCAAGTGTTCTTACAATCTTGGGTTACGAAACCTAAATTGAAAACCCCAAACCATGATTCTTGATGTTTGGTGATGAGGGGCGTCATAAGGGTTAAGTTTATAGGGAGAATCTTCTGGAAAGTGGGAAGATCGTCGGTTTGAGCGAATATATAGTGAGTTGAAATATTGCCGTGACGGTGGTGATTGGCCGTATGATTGTACAGGAGCTGATGGTTGTGGTTGTTGAGTATAGCCTTCTAAGAGTATAGGGTACATGATGTTGTCGTGGTTGCTAACCTTGAAATTAGACATATTTGATTCCAACGACCAGAAGTTGTTGAAGAAGTAGATCAATAATATTTGATGGGTGTACCTATTGGCACACCACATTGGCTATCTACACACCAAAATGTGTTTTTTGTCCTATATGCACATCAAGCAGTGTCGAGCTGTGGTTAAAGTGCGGCGTTTTGGTCCGGTTAACCAGACAAAAGACTGACGGGTGTCTGACGGGTCTGTTGACCGGACCAAAACGCCGAGCTTTGGCCGCATTTTGGTCCTGTCAACCTGACAAAATACTGACCGGGTGTCAGTCTTTTGTCTGGTTGACAGTACCAAAACGCGGCCAAAGCTCGACGTTTTGGTCCGATCAACAGACCCGTCAGTCTTTTGTCTGGTTGACCGGACCAAAACGCCACGCTTTGACCACAGCTCGACACTACAGGGTGTGCATATAGGACAAAAGACATCTTTTGGAGGTGGCTATCTATACACTTGGTGTGTAGATAGTTTGAGCCTATTTAATTTCTATAAACAATCCACGACCTTCATCTATACTAATAAAAGATTTCACTAAATACCATTTGGCATTTTCTTCTTTAGTGTAGGTCTTTTGTTATTAATTATTATTATAATAACATAAAGGATATTGATCTAATAATTCTAATATTATTAATTAATTAATATAACATGAGGATTAGGTTCGAGAGAGAGAGATGTTTGTAGCTTTTTTATAAATGTAATCTTTTTTTATATTTTACACAACAATCCCTTACCATACCTTGTTTTACACAATAGTCCTTGATGGGGTGAAATGACAAGAAAACCCTCATGCGTAAGGCACCTGACCATATTTAACAAAAAAAAATCTGACTGAGTTAGGGCTAAAAGACATAACGTGCAAGATTTTGAAACGTTAAAGACAAAACTCGTTAAATTTAAAGACAAAGAACACTATCTGCAATTTGATACAAACATAAAGGGCAAAACTTGTAATTTACTCTAGATATATGGATACATAGATAAAAACAAGCATACACACATACATATATATACATAGACATGCGTATATATACGTGTATACAGAGATATACATGTAAACTTACACGCAAAATCTTAATAAATAAAAAATATAAAGTTTTATGGAAACTTTTGGATTTCTGAGATGTTTATTTCATTATACTAACAAAATAAGAAAATTTTGATAAATAAAAAAACGTTTTGTGGGGGAAATTGTCGCAATTTGCGACAACTTTGCCACGACTTTTGATTTTTTTTTAGTTTTTAATTTGTTTGTTTTACGGTACTGATAAAATTTAATAGCTAAAAAATAAGGTTTTGTGGGAAACTTGTTGCAACTTGCGGCATGTTTTCTAAAACTTTTGATTTTTTTTTTTTTTTTAAATGGTTATATCATTATACTAATAAAAAAAAGAAAATTTAAAAAATTAAAAAAAAAAACATTTCAAGTCTAGGAAATTTTTTTATTTTTTTAGATTTTAAATTGTAACAAATTAGCCCCCACCTAGTTACTTTTTCGCTGACGTGGCAACTTACGTGGTACAAACCTAGCTATTTGCTGATGTGGCTGTTTATGTTTATGCTTATATGGCACAAACCTAGTTATTGGATTTTAATAATCCTAACTTTCACCACCATAAACAACTACCATCCACCACCATCAACAACCACGACCACCAGCTGGGGCGGCTGGTGGTGGTCGTCGTGGTCGTTGATGATGGGGTGGTGGTAGCGGTTGATGGTGGTGATTGTTGTGGTGGGTGTTGATGGTGGTGGTGAAAGTTAGGATTATTAAAATCCAATAATTATTTTGTGCCATATAAGCATACACATAAGTAGCCATATCAGCCAATAATTATGGTTGTGGCATGTTAGAAAAATGATCGATTGGGTCAAATTCGTACAAGTTGAGATTCACGCAGACCAATGAGTGAAAGTTAAGATTATTAAAATCCAAATAATGTTTTGTGGAAAAGTTGTCGCAAGTTGCGACAACTTTGCCATGATCTTAGATTTTTTAGTCTGTTAAATTGTTTATTATATTGTATGAACAAGTAACATGAGTTATCAAATAAAAAATAGTAATGTTTTGTGGGTAAATGTGGCAAGCTGCGACAACTTTGCCACATATTTTGATATTTTAGTTTTTAAATATGTTTATTTTTATCGTACTAACAATTAACAACCAAAGAGCCTTTGGCCTACCTATATCAAGGTGTTAAATAAGGCTTTGTCTTTTCATATGATAGAGGGTTTGAATCCCATTGACAAAAATTAAGCAGTTAAAAAAACAGTTAGCAAAAAATATAAACAATATAATTAAATTTTGTGGACAAATTGTTGCAAGTTGCCACAAATTTGCCACTATTTTGAATATTTTTTACTTTTATAAATTGCACTAACAAATAATAAAAGTTAATAAATAAAAAAAACAAAGTTTTGTGGGAACATTGTTGGAAACATAGTTAACTTTGCGACGAAATTGCCACAGATAGAGGTTTGGTGACTATCTTGTCGAAAAATTATGGGAAAATATATGGTTTTTAATATTTGTCTAAAATTTGTGGGAAATTTGCCAAAAAGTTGCCACAAATTTGCCACTGTTTTGAATTTTTTATTTTATATTATAAATTGCACTAACTAATAATAAAAGTTAATAAATGAAAAAAAAAACAATTTTTTTTGGAACATTGTTGGAAACATAGTTAACTTTGCGATGAAATTGTCACAAATACAGGATTGGTGACTATCTTGTCCAAAAATTGTGGAAAAATTTATGATTTTTAATATTTGTCTAAAACTTGTGGGAAACTTGTCGCCAAAGTTAAGTTGTGGGAAATTTGTGAAAAAGTTTGAAGAAAAAACACAGTTTTCTAGTAGTGTTAGTTATTACATATATATAATTTGATTATTACATATATGTAAACTTGTGATTATATATGTAATCACATAATTACTTATAAAAGTTTTAAAATTACCCTTAACTAATATTAAATACATATAATAAATGAATAAATAATTGATTGTTAACAGCTCTTAAAGTTCTTCAAATTTTTGAGGTTCTGAAATGATCATGACCTAGTATATACGCATATATATATAATTTTTCTAAATTAAATCATATATATTAATAAAAAAAAGTAAGATAAAGATACTAAAATTTACTCCATAATCGTTTTTTATTTATCTTTTTACCAAACCAAGTATAAGTCTACCTATGATGATGGATGCAGGCTTTTTAACTCTACTTTACACTAGAATTTGTAAAACAAATAAAATAACAATAAATTTTCTTTCGGTTAAAATAAAGAGTAAATTACAAGTTTTGTCCTTTATGTTTGTCCCAAATTTCAGGCGCTATCATTTACCTTTAAAATTGATGAGTTTTGTCCTTAACGTTTCAAAAGCGTGCACGTTATATCCTTAAAGACAACCCAGTTAGAATTTTCTGTTAAGTTATGTCATGTGCATTACACACAAGGGTAGAACAGTCATTTCCCCTCCCCCACTTCTGTTTCCCCCTTTTAAAACCCTAATAACACCCCTAGTCATCTTCAACCCCAATTCATCAAAAATCAACTCATAATCATCATCTTCTTCACCATTTCTTCTTCACCACTGGAGAACAATCAGTTTCATGACGTGGGCTGTAACGCCCTGCGTTTTCAAACTTTCTACATTTAGAAACCATTATTTGAAATTCTATTTTTGGAAGCCTTGCAACCTTGGATTCGTCGTTTCGTTATAACCATGGTAATTCGAGACTTAACTCGTAATGAAACTTATATTTATTTCAAATCATACTTTATACAATCATATATTCATACGCGTGAAACGTGATTCGTGATACTTGCAAGTGTGTGTTAAACCTACCATTCCGTGACTTACATAATTCGTACAATACTTATACTTAATCTTATTCGTTTTGGTACTTATATAACCTTTAGAACATGCTTTATACACTAAAATATCTTAATTTGATCATAAAACCCGTAATTGATAATATTGGACTAGTTAGGAATCAAATAAAAAAAATTGTGTTTCAGCCCAAAGGCTTACGGACCGTAAGCCTCCCACCCTTACGGTCCGTAAGGGTGTCTGGCGGGCAGATTTTCAAACAACTCGCGAATTTGCACGAAATCCCACTTCTAACTCTCACCCAATGGCCTCTAATCACCATTAAAACCCTCCTAACCATTTCCTAACTTCTCCCCTATAAATACACACCTCGTCCAAGCTCAAAACACTTTACAAACTCATCTAAATCTCCTTCAATCACTCAAAATCGTTGCTGAAAGTTCAAGTTCGGACAGATTCATCGAGCTTTACGAAAATGGGCATAACATCTTCATTTCTTATCCGTTTTGGTCCATTCTTTTTCCAGAATGCTTGGCTTGACCTTTGCTTCGATTCTAGGGGTGTTTCACAGCAAAAAAGTCCCTGGAACTCAGGCAAAAAGGCTTCAAAGTCTACTGTTTCAATTTGTTTTCATTAATCTTTGCTTAAACATGAGTTTAACTCACTCAAACCTATGTCCTAATGCTTACAACCTATCTTGGGGTTGGTTAGGCTTAAAAACAAGGTTGAGACATACAAAATCAGAGGTTAAACCTCAAATAAATTCTGTTTTGATTAGGGTTTTTGACCCACAAGTCATGTTCAAGTTTCAAACTTGATGTAGGAGTGATTATGGAACAACTTGGGTTTTTCCAACATAAAATCCCCACATGATTTGATGATTTCTCATAGCTTAGATTGTTTACATTCTTGTACTAATCATAGTTCATGACCCTCCTTGTTTGTCCTTACAACAAGTGTAGTGGTGAACGCATACGAGGTGCCTAAATGGAAGCTTGCTCTTCCTACCTCCTACATGGCTTCTATGACACATTTTGAGGTACCTAAATGAAGATATAATCTTCTACCTCATGCTTGAAATACATGTACTAAGGACTTATTAATATATACTACCTAACCTAAATAATATCTATGTACATTCGAACCTTTGATGTTGAATTCATGTTCATTTGTCAAAGTAGTAGGACATCATCTAGGACCTAAACCTTGTTATGATTCTTATGAGTGTTCAACTCATGAAAACATTATTATAACCCTCGTGGTTACCAAGTGTCATACAAGTGTTATGTGTTGAAGAGGATTATGTTGATATAATACTTTCATGTTGTTTTATTCCGAATCTCGACTCTAAGCCTACTTAAACTTTAACCCGTATACATTCGGACTCTAAATCTCTACTCGTCAACAATTGGATAATCGGAAAGCATATGCAAGCTTCGTGAGTACACTCGACCCATTTACATTTTAAACCACTTTTGGGTTGCAACATGTTACCATACAAAAATTACACTTACACACACTTAAACATACTTTGTGAACTCAATCCGTTATACATGCTACTTGTTATGCTAGATAATACATGCTTCATGCCATTACTATGTTATACCCTCGCTTAACAATTATAGCGCTATAGGAGTAGCACACCACCTGACGGGGGATTGTTAGGTCATTATATTATACGGTCTCGTCACTTTTGAGGCGAGGGATGCTAAATACTAGTGGACACTTTGGGTTTAGACGTAATGATATGCATGCTAGTTACCTTGCTTACAAATTGCCATGTGGATTCGAGTAAAATGCTTTTATACTTATGCTATACTTATTCAAACCTTGTGTACTCGTCGTTGCTTTTGCATTGAACTTTATTAAAACATGTTGCAGGTTTAGCGATGATGTTGATGATGCATGGAATCTAGTAGGATGCTTAGATACACACATTAAACTTTGTATTTTATTTGTATTGTATTCCATTATTCATGTTGTACTTGTTTCAAACTCTTGTAATTGATTTTTTAGAAATGAAATGAAATTTACTATTTAAATATTTGTCACGATTATTAGTGTTATGATGTCTCGAGCAATCTTCACACTTCGTCTCATCCCGATGTTTCCGCCATTGGTTGGGGTGTGACAGATTGGTATCAGAGCCATAACTATAGGGAATTAGGTAGAATTGTCATGCTTTTACCTAGTCTATAGTTTAGAGCCTTATTCTTACGCTTTATTTGAAACTACACGCATGCCACTTTATGTGTTTCTTATTTATTCTATTTGAGCCTTTTTAACGTATGTGTAATTTTTATCCTTATGTATCATACTTGACATGCTATTCTTATGTGTTAATACATGCTTTGTTTGATAATACTTATGGTATCGTTCCACCCTTTATGTGCTACCCTTGAAATGTCTTTTACGTATTATTTCTTGAGATACTTATTACGCTTAAACTTGTTATCATTATTTTGAGAATACGTCTTTTACTCGTTTATAATCAAAACCACTCGTAATACACAAACGAGACGACTTCACCAAAATAGACGTGAAACCCACAATTTGGTGAAAAACTCTCAATCTATCTACTTTTCTTTTTACATGAAATCCATCATCAAGTTAGGAGTAAAATCCTCACCTTAATGGAGAAATTCAAATTTCAAATTCTAGTGGACCCTCGTCAAGTGTCGAAATTAAATTTTGACCCGACGAGTACCAACCACACTTAGGATACAAAATCGTCAAGTTAGGGGTGAAACCCGCACCTTGTCGACTAGTTCCATTATTTGATTTTCATAAATCCCGCCAAGTCTCGAAATTTCAATTGATTTTGGACATGTAGTAACCGGAAGGGTAAATACCGTTAACCGACTTGTCGGCGAGAGTATTCCACCTATTAGGCCAAAGCATACTCCCCAAATTCGAAAGACTTTTCGACCACTTGGTTAGTCAAAAGTTCCGGTTTGGAACCATCCAAGTTTTAATCAAACATGTGTTTCTATTATTTATTTTATACGATGAAATCTTTCCAATTCGAATTTACTTTCGATATTTTCTTCTCACACACACATCATCTCTTTCATACACTTATACATATGCATGATTTCATATAATTTAAATCCATATTCCTTGTAACGATGGGTAGAGACAGATCATCGAGATAGGAGTGATTTCCTTACCTTGACGATTAACTCTACTCCCCTTTCCTTAAAAACGACCCCACCAACGAGTTAGGGGTGATTCCCTTACCTAGGTGATCGTTACCAAAACGTCTCTTCAAACTATCTTATATGCAAACGCGAACATGTTTTATACCTAAGTTATTGATCATTATTCAAAATACATACGTGTACGATTTCAAAATATATTGCTTTATCAAGCGTATTTTCTATCCTACAACCTATTTTCACCTAACTCATATACACGAGATTCTTAAACTTATCTTAAACGTTTTACTACACAAATTTCCAAACCTTACGAAATGCTACCTATCGAGTTAATCGGTCCAAGGAATCTCTTGCCCATGAACTCCATATTCGACTCAATCACTAAAACGCACTCATGATAAATATCATCAAACTAAAGACTTTCATTCTCAATCAGAGGAACAAGCCAACCTTTCTTTTACACCTATAAGATCTTATAGATGCTATATGATCGTTTTACCAAGGACTCCTTTCAACCTCAACAAATCATTTGTTATAACTTTTAACAATCACTAAGTCCTTTTGCTAAAATTCTTTTCTAAGGATCCTCGTTTTCACAAGAACCTCCTAAATTCATAATTTCTTGTTTAATAAAACGAACTTACTTTCGATTGAAAACCTTTTTCCTACACCAATTTACAAAACTCGTGGGCAAGAAGACTTCTTGGAGACCGACCATCTTCGGATTTCGTAAACTTTTTTAAAACAAAAGTAGCATTTCCATTCATTACAAAATGCATTACGCTTAACCAATGAGTACTTTATATCCTTTTACATATGCAAACTACATTCTACCTTTCAAACCAAGTTCAATCTAATTTTGATACGATAAACTCAACGTTTCGTTTAAACAACTATACATATATGTCATCATACACGTTTTAGTCGTTTTAACACGGCAATTTCATTTATAATAGTTCGTATTTACATACTTAACCTTTTGAACGATTTTATACACTTAAATCTATGATGTCCCAACATACACTATATACGTAAAATTTTAATATTCATACCTACACTTACTTTCATACGTTTTATGCTTATACTTATACACGTACTACTTATACGTTATATGCTTATACTTATACACATACTACTTATAAGTTTTATACTTATGCTTATACACATACTACTTACACCTTTTATGTTTGTGCTCATACATACATGCGTATTCATACTTAAGCTTATGCTCATACTTTTATTCATACTCATACATTCGTACCTACACGCGAGCGTAATCCGAGGGATTCGCTTGCGTGGGTCCCATACATACTTAAGCATGGACTTGCTTACATACTATATTATTATACGTTCACATTCTTATTTTTTTTTAAATTATGTATACCCTGATTCATGCACAACTAGTACACGCTATGCGGATTATGCAACGATCAAAATAATCACGGGTGCACACGGGATTATAGTGATAGACGCATGAGAATCATAGAGTGTACTACTGTGTATGGTAAGACACGGAACGTAACATGACACCGAATAACGGGACGGACATAACATGGTCAAAACATGGTGGATACGCCGCTGGTACTTCCTATATATAAGTGTTTTCAGCATGTTACTAAACTTTCGTAAAACGTACCATGAGAAGTTCAGTGTTTTGCAGACCTAATTAGACCTAATACAAACTTTATACAACTCACAAACGCATTATATCCGATTATCCATGACGAGACTTCATCCTTAACACACTACGTTCATCTATCCAACGCTTACGCTATTCTTATGCTTGCATTCTTTAAAGGTCAATCGCTCACTTCTATACTCGTATTATACCCCATTATCCTTTCTTTCATACGAACCTCGTTCACAATCAAGCTTGTTTAAACATTTGAATCCTAACTTATCTTATTACCTTTAGAACCGTCTCTCTATTCTTTATTCTCGTGTAAGCGTATTTAGTAGGTCGTTAATACTTGATTTTACCAAGCTTTCTCGTTCCACTCGAGAAGCAAATTTTACGAATATGTGGTCTTATACTACCTTAAAAACTTCCTATGCAACCTACCTCACTTTTTATAGATTTCAAACCATTATATGAAGACCTCCTTCGTAAATACAATACATTTGTAAAGCAACTCCAAATTTAGCTATTCAAAATCGTTTTACCTATGCACGTTTCACTCATGCCTATGCTCCGAAACCATTTTAGCAAAACAAATCCTCTTACAAAGCTAATTTACTTTTCTCCCCTAGAATTTCATACTTTTCGAAACGTTTTAAAATCTCCAAGTCTCAACTTTTTGCCAAAACTCTCCAAGTCTACCTCTTGAATAAATTTCGGGACGAAATTTCCTAAAGGAGGGGAGACGGTAACGCCCTGCGTTTTCAAACTTTCTACATTTAGAAACCATTATTTGAAATTCTATTTTTGGAAGCCTTGTAACCATGGATTCGTCGTTTCGTTATAACCATGGTAATTCGAGACTTAACTCGTAATGAAACTTGTATTTATTTCAAATCATACTATATACAATCATACATTCATACGCGTGAAACGTGATTCGTGATACTTGCAAGTGTGTGTTAAACCTACCATTTCGTGACTTACATAATTCGTACAATACTTATACTTAATCTTATTCGTTTTGGTACTTATATAACCTTTAGAACATGCTTTATACACTAAAATATCTTAATTTGATCATAAAACCCGTAATTGGTAATATTGGACTAGTTAGGAATCAAATAAAAAAAATAAAAATTTGTGTTTCAGCCCAAAGGCTTACGGACCGTAAGCCTCCCACCCTTACGGTCCGTAAGGGTGTCTGGCGGGCAGATTTTCAAACAGCTCGCGAATTTGCACGAAATCCCACTTCTAACTCTTACCCAATGGCCTCTAATCACCATTAAAACCCTCCTAACCATTTCCTAACTTCTCCCCTATAAATACACACCTCATCCAAGCTCAAAACACTTTACAAACTCATCTAAATCTCCTTCAATCACTCAAAATCGTTGCTGAAAGTTCAAGTTCGGACAAATTCATCGAGCTTTACGAAAATGGGCATAACTTCTTCATTTCTTATCCGTTTTGGTCCATTCTTTTTCCAGAATGCTTGGCTTGACCTTAGCTTCGATTCTAGGGGTGTTTCACAGCAAACAAGTCCCTGGAACTCCAGCAAAAAGGCTTCAAAGTCTACTGTTTCAATTTGTTTTCATTAATCTTTGCTTAAACATGAGTTTAACTCACTCAAACCTATGTCCTAATGCTTACAACCTATCTTGTGGTTGGTTAGGCTTAAAAACAAGGTTGAGACATACAAAATCAGAGGTTAAACCTCAAATAAATTCTGTTTTGATTAGGGTTTTTGACCCACAAGTCATGTTCAAGTTTCAAACTTGATGTAGGAGTGATTATGGAACAACTTGGGTTTTTCCAACATAAAATCCCCACATGATTTGATGATTTCTCATAGCTTAGATTGTTTACATTCTTGTACTAATCATAGTTCATGACCCTCCTTGTTTGTCCTTACAACAAGTGTAGTGGTGAACGCATACGAGGTGCCTAAATGGAAGCTTGCTCTTCCTACCTCCTACATGACTTCTATGACACATTTTGAGGTACCTAAATGAAGATATAATCTTCTACCTCATGCTTGAAATACATGTACTAAGGACTTATTAATATATACTACCTAACCTAAATAATATCTATGTACATTCGAACCTTTGATGTTGAATTCATGTTCATTTGTCAAAGTAGTAGGACATCATCTAGGACCTAAACCTTGTTATGATTCTTATGAGTGTTCAACTCATGAAAACATTATTATAACCCTCGTGGTTACCAAGTGTCATACAAGTGTTATGTGTTGAAGAGGATTATGTTGATATAATACTTTCATGTTGTTTTATTCCGAATCTCGACTCTAAGCCTACTTGAACTTTAACCCTTATACATTCGGACTCTAAATCTCTACTCGTCAACAATTGGATAATCGGAAAGCATATGCAAGCTTCGTGAGTACACTCGACCCATTTACATTTTAAACCACTTTTGGGTTGCAACATGTTACCATACACAAATTACACTTACACACACTTAAACATACTTTGTGAACTCAATCCGTTATACATGCTACTTGTTATGCTAGATAATACATGCTTCATGCCATTACTATGTTATACCCTCGCTTAACAATTATAGCGCTATAGGAGTAGCACACCACCCGACGAGGGATTGTTAGGTCATTATACTATACGGTCTCGTCACTTTTGTGGCGAGGGATGCTAATTACTAGTGGACACTTTGGGTTTAGACGTAATGATATGCATGCTAGTTACCTTGCTTACAAATTGCCATGTGGATTCGAGTAAAATGCTTTTATGCTTATGCTATACTTATTCAAACCTTGTGTACTCGTCGTTGCTTTTGCATTGAACTTTATTAAAACATGTTGCAGGTTTAGCGATGATGTTGATGATGCATGGAATCTAGTAGGGTGCTTAGATACACACATTAAACTTTGTATTTTATTTGTATTGTATTCCATTATTCATGTTGTGCTTGTTTCAAACTCTTGTAATTGATTCTTTAGAAATGAAATGAAATTTACTATTTAAATACTTGTCACGATTATTAGTGTTATGATGTCTCGAGCAATCTTCACACTTCGTCTCATCCCGATGTTTCCGCCATTAGTTGGGGTGTGACATGGGCAGCCGTTATGCTCCACCGCTTATGCCTCTAGCTCCTTATTAACCTTGAAAATCGCATGGAGGGAACTGGGTGTACTGGCCCTCACCTCCGTCTTCGAACACCGTTGTCACACCCCAATCGATGGCGGAAACATCGGGGTATGGCACTGAGCGAAACAGATTGTCCAGAAGTTTCCATAACAATTATCATTACCATTTAATTTAAATAACAAGTCCCATACCATGTCTCAAACAGTAAACAAATTATTACAGAAAAAATCTAGTCAAGTAGTTATGTTCCGACAACTCAGATTTATACATAGATAGTTTGTTTATTGGTTTCTAGGACCTCTTTTCCTAGCTTCGATTTCATCACAACACAGAGAGCATCCTAGACCTTTCCTAGCCTCAAGTTCACAGCATGCTAAGCATGTAAACTTCCTAAGCACCTGTCACATACGTTAAAACAAAGTCAATACATTAAATGTAAAGGTGAGCATACAAGTTTGATAATAGCATATAAAGTTCGAATTCGTTTACGCATAACCAGCACGTACACATAGTGAAATGAAGCACGTTAGTTATCGACATAGATCCATCGATACCAATGACTACGGGTTGACTGCCCGAGGCAGTTCGCAATACATGATTACCACCGTAATCCATGCAAGTAATTGTCCTTAACAACCCCCGTGTAAACGGGTGCTGAGTCCAAACTATAGTACTATCGGTGCTAAGGCAGGTAGACAGCATTCCATGTGTAAACATAACAAACAAGCATTCATAAGCCACGTATAACATGCATTAACGGTTAGCGTTCAAATGGTATTGAGTAGTGTGTTTGATGTGATTTGAATAGTTGTAACGTATGCAACACCCAAAAGTGCTTAAAGCAAAAAGGAATCGAGTATACTCACAGGGGTTGATGGATTGAAGGGAGCGCTTAGCGAGTAGGGTTAGCCTGAATAGATTTGATAGCATAACGATAAGCGACGCGTAAAACGGTACAAAGTGTGATTGGGTCGGATAGTAGTTCAATCGGATGGTAATCTGATCGGACAGCAATCCGTGCGGTTAACAATCCGTTCGGATGGTCATCCGGTCGGACAGCTTGTCCGGTCGGATGACTATTCGAGTGGATTGTTTATTCCTATAAGAAAGATGTGTTTGTGTATGATGGGTTGACTTTTAAAGTTTTCGTTATTGCATTTTGAAAGCATTGAAGTATCTCTATCCATCAAGTCGGTCGATCGGATGGTTAGTCATGCGGATGACAATCCGTTCGGATGGTCATCCAGTCGGACAGTGGTCCGGTAGGATGGCAACTTAATGATGAGATTACTTAGTGAGGGCAAGTACAAAACAGAAGAGTCATTCGATCGGATGGCCATCCGATCGGGTGGCAACTCTGTTAATGAACATGTTGAAAATTGTTTAAGTCTTTAAAGTCTTAGTATCTCATGATCAGAAGAGTAATCCGGTCAGATGGTCGTCCGATCGGATTGCAATTCGTTCAATACTCAAACTTCAGATAAGGTTGTTTAAGTGTGGGTCCCAAAGTGTGATCCGTTCGGATGGCAATCCGTTCGGATGAACTATCCGCTCGGACAGCAGTCCGATCGGACAGCATTCCATTCCGATTGTTCCGTTCGTCTTACACCTGGTCATTTTGGTCGTTTGTCGTTTTATTGAGACGTTGTGACAACGTGTTTAACCAACAGAACCCCGTTTTGACCCAAGTGACCAGACCGATCAGGAATCACCCTAGTTCAGCCAGTTACCGACTCAAGACGGTTGTTCTTGTTTAACCCGAAATCGGTGGTCTCGTGAGTAGAATCCAGATCTTGGACTAGTACAACACTAAGGATGAGTAGGAGACTAGAACAGAGTCCGATTCTATCGGTTTTGAGTGTAATGAGTGTAAAAGAGTTGGAAGAAAGTTAGAAACCATCTTTCAATCTTTTTTTACCACTCCTGTGTCGAGATCTTTACAAGATCTTTGTGTAATCGTGTGGAAATCGGTTAGATCTCAGTTGTTCTTGGTGGATTGAAGTCAAAACATGAAGTTCTTGAAGAACACATGATGACGTCATCCTAGGACACCCGAAATCTAGTGATTTCACGGTTAAAAGTTAAGATAATAGAAAGGTGTAGGAGTGCGTGTAGATCAAGAAAGTACAAGATTTAGGGCGAGATCTTACCTGGATTGAGAGAAATCGAAGAAAAGATGGGGAGCACGAACGGTTCGGACAGAGGGTTTCCAAAAGTGGAAATGATGACAATGACAGGGGTATTTATAGGATTCCAAAAGAGGAAAGGTGTAACACCTCGAAAATTTGTGTGCAATGAAATAACGACACGTGTCGTGCAAGACAAAAGTGTTATAAACCCGGATCTAGTCAAAGATGTATGGTAGGATTTAAAAGCGTCGACATGTTAATTAAATACCTCTGAACGACCTAATTATAAATCCCAAGACCCTAATCCATATTATAAACATCTGATATACATTCAAATCCGGTAACTACTAGTAATAATTGGTTCTTAATTGCAAGAGTGGGATCCTATGAGGATATGCACGATAAACCTTCGTTTATGGCTTTTCGTTAAAATCCAAGACAATATTGCAACATGGTAGGGTGGACATAACTATTCAAGCATGATCTAAAGGCCCCATACTGATAATTCATGGCCCAAAATCGTATTACACTAGTTGCCTGTTCGAAGCTTGAAAGGGAAAAATTTTTTTGCCCCTGATAAAGGGCTTACGGACCGTAAAGGACCCCCTTACGGTCCGTAAGGCTTGCCCAACGACAGTAATATTAACAGCTGCTGTTATGAATGTTGTAACCGACTTAAATAGATATTTTCACTTCCATGGGCGACCCCTAATAGTCCTTAGGCACTAGGGACACCTGTTGATGATCAGGGAACAATAGTAGAGTTGCTTGGCATGATCTCATGAGATCAAACTCACTATATAAGGCCCTCATGTTGCAACATTGTGATCATGCTTTCCATCTGCATTTGTGGAACTTCCTGGAGCATAAGATCGGTCCCCAAGCATCTCTAATCGTGCATTAGACCTTGGTAAGTACCCTTGACCTTCCTTAATCGAGTTTTGCTTAGTTATTAGCTTAAAAGTCAAACCGTCGTAATTAAGGTTTGACTTATCGATTAATCACTAATGGTTCAGTGTTTAGTCAAATTAAAGGTAGTTATAGGTTGGTAATTATGTGGGCATTAAACCCTTAAAAGGGCACCCTCTGATTCCCGTCCTAACTTAGTCATTTGTCGGGTCAAAGTTGTTTATAAAAAGTCAACAGAAACTTAATTTGCAAATTAACACGTAATTAGCAATCTAGAAGGCGTGAAACCTGTTTTATCACTCATATAACTTGGTAATAAGTTTAAGAACATGTCTAAGCATGTTCGACCCGACAATTTTCTGTTTAGACCCGGTTCGGAACCGAAAGTCGCAAAACTTTGACTTTTGCTTTGACTTCAGTTCTGACCCGTTTTAGATGGGTTTAGAAATGCCTTAGAGCTTCCTTAGGACCAGGCTACATGATGGTATAACCCTCTGTGATTGGTTCATTGATTGTCTGTTTCGTTTACACGTTTCCGTTAATTGCTTAATGTTGACCATAATGCCCTTTTGACCATAAAACGAGAATTTTGGATATGTGAGAGGACAATAATATTTGTTGCTGAATTATAAACATGTCCCTAAAATTTCATATCAGTTAGAGGTCTAGATTAGGAGTTATGCTCAATAGCGCACTTAAAAAGTTTTTTGTTAATTAAACGGTGCAATTAGCATAAAGCCTATCTAAACCCAATTTTTGACACCAAACCTTTTACCCACTGATGTAATATAATATTTTGGGATTTTTAAAGATTTTTAATTATTTTTAACCTGCTCATAACCTAAGGGTATGGTGTTGATTCGGTAAATACCGATTATACCCTTTTTGTTTATAAAATGAGTTCTACATAGTATTTTGACACCAATCCAATTGCTACTGATTTTATATAATAAATGAAGTATTTTAAACTTTATAACCTGATCAGAAAACTCAGATTTCCTGTATAACCCGGAAATAGCTTAAAACGGCTTTTTACACGTATTAAACACCTAGTATGGGTTTAAAACCATTTTGGCATATAATACTTATCACCAACTGATATGACCTATTAAAATAAGTTATTTTACTGATGTATTCGGACCCGAATCTCAGAATTTCATTTAATCTCTTTTATAACCTTTAAAATGACCAAAATACCCCTACGGGGGCTTAAATTGAGATTAAACTCGTTTTGGGCATAATGGAAGGTATCCTACTGATATCACAACCTATTTAAGGCATATTAACTTAGGAAACCTGTAAATGACTCTCATGGTTACCCGTTACGCCTCTTGCGCGTTCGGTTCGGTTTATGTAACTAGTTTGCATAAATTAGCCGAAACGGGTCGAACCTTATCATTTTTATCTCAAAATCCAGAAGGTGTTTAGTTTACCCATATTATACAAGTCTTCAAACCTGTCGGGTCTACACCACATTCTATTCCGGTCTTCGCTTAACACGCGTTCGAACCGTATCTTTCTTTAAAACAAACCGGTCTAAGCTTAAGCTTAACTAAAGACCGTTAGGATTCTAATAGGTTATTATAAACCTTCGTTCCAGAATAGGAGACCCGGTAAAAGCTACGTGCACTTGCTTGTTGTGAATATTACTTGCAAATGTAAATACTTTTAACTTATTTTCCCTATACGGGCTTGGGGTACGGTATATAAAATACCGGTTGGTCGGGCATTGAATCTTTAATTATATGAAAGTTAAATCATTGAGATGTCCCGTTTGAAAATGTCTTGTTTGCTTAAAGCCTTTGGGGGGTTAATGACTATGTCCCGGATATCCTTGGCATCATTTTACGAAATGGCCACGACCTAAGCACGGTGTGTAGGCGTACACCCGTCAGTGCCTAAATAAATAATGTGGTGTGTCTATTGATCTTTAACCCGGTCTGCGGATCGGGCTACTGAACGCATAAGGAACATGTAATTCTTTTACAAGATTAAATTCAAATAATTATCCCAAGTTATAAAAAGTTTGTGCCACGTGCATTCAAATCAATTTTTTTAAACTTTTCAAAATGAGTCGGTTGATTGTATTTACCAGTGTAAACTGGCGTATTTTCTCAAAAAGGTTAAGTGCAGGTACTACTCGTAATAGGCTGGATTTCTCCTAGCATCCACAATAAGTCTTGCAAGCTTGGATGACATAAACTGTTGAACAATGTTTCCTTTTTATTTTTGATCCACCTGTGGATTATTTTCAACTGTTTGTCATACTTGATATTACAATTTATTAAAGTTGAAATATAACTATCTTTTGCTTCCGCTGTGCATTTAAATATTGTGTTGGTTGACCATGATGATATCAACCACGTCACGATACTCCCCACCAGGCCCACCGGTAATACGTGGAAATATCGGGGTGTGACAAAAGGGTTATCCGATCGGATGGTTCACCGCTCGGATGGCTATCCGGTCGGATGACACCCCGGTCGGATAGCACCTGATCTGTGACCAAAAGGCTATCCGGTCGGATGGCTATCCGGCCGGAGAGTGCTTGGTTCAAGTGTTTGACGCGACGATTTTTGGCGTTTCGATTTCAATTGCGAGCGGCTCGACACGATAGGGTTTTCTAGTCAAATTACTTTCAGTCCTAACTACTCATATCTTGCGCTATCCTTTCTCCACTAATTATCATAGTTCGATTGTGATTCGAGTTCGATTGCGTTTCGATTGATTACCATAACACAACATAAATAAACATGCACAGAGAACACGTAAGGCGCACACACACACGTATAACAATAATCAAAATACGTAGCTCGAGTTGCGATTCGATTCAATGTCGATTCGTTTAGCATTGCTTGATTATCGTTTAGTTAGCTTTATCGCATTGTTACTTCCTACAGTTCATAGTCGTAAGTCGATTGGATGGTGATTGAAATACGTCGATTGTTGTAATTATTGACACTTACTCCACATAATACAGCTAAATTAAACACATAAAAGAAATTCACTACAAGTCAAGTTGCGCGAAATCGGTCGTTGACTTTGACCTTGACTTTGACTTCCCGAAAGCACGGGGTGTTACAACCGTCCCGCTGGAAGCACCACAGCGGACGTCCTCTCGGCCTGTTCCGTACTGTGACCGTTTGTCGAAACAAACTTCTTGTGACAAACGTCAGGTGCACGAAATTGAAGTAACTTTAGTTATTTAGTTTGTTGGTGAAAGTTGATTCTTGATTTGTTTATGTTTATTTGATCATTAGGAATTAAAGACTGAGAAGAATTTGAAGTTTTTGCTCCAGAAAGTATTGAAGCAAAGTGATGTTAGAAGTCTTGAGAGGATTGTGCTGCCAAAAGTATGACTTATGATAATTTTATTTATGTTTTATTAGATTTTGTGTAATTTAACCTTGATTGAATTCAATTTACCAGCAGAAAGAAGATAAGCGCGATTGTGCGATTTGTTTGGCGGAGTATGCAGATGGAGATGAGATGTACAGCAAACATTGAATTTAGCATCAAGTTTGACCTAATCTAGTGGTGAAGAAGAAATGGTGAAGAAGATGATGATGAGTTTATGAAGATGAATTGGAGTTGAAGATGAACAGGGGGTGTTATTAGGGTTTTAAAAGGGGGGAAACACAAGTAGGGGAGGGAAAATGACTGTTTTACCCTCGTGTGCAATGCACATGACATAACTTAACAGAAAATTCTAACTAGGTTTGCCCTAAAGGACATAACGTGCACGATTTTGAAACATTAAGCACAAAAATCATCAATTTTAAAGGTAAAGGACAGCGCCTGAAATTTGAGACAAACATAAAGGACAAAACTTGTGATTTACTCTAAAATAAAAAATAACCCATTTACATATTAGTTGTCTTCTTCGTCTCTTTCAAAGCTTCTGTCGCTACCTCTTTAGCCATGGTCGGCATCCTCTCCCAAAGAAAAATATAAGAGAGTTACTGGCAAAGAAAAATATTGTTGTCACTCGAAAACTCACCACAATCTCACCAGACACCAATACATACAAGTAGTAATCTATTTAAATTCCTAACAATAAGTGAATAATCTCATTTATTTACAATGACAAAACTTTAGTCCTTGTAAATCTAGTCATAAATTTTACACTAATGTCCACTATGAAACTAAATAGTATCATTAGAAGAGCAACAAAGCTACATTATTAGAAAAAAAAACCCTTTGTAATCCCTGTTAATTAATTTCTACCTTTTATCACGCATAATTCATATTTCCATCAAAACAATTTATTAACATTAGAACATTCTTGATAGACTTTCTTATTCAATATTAACATTATATAACTATGCAAAAGCCATTCCAGCTATAGCTGGGCGGTAGAGGCTCTTGCCTCTTGGAGAAAAGACCAGAGTTCAAATCCTAGCATGGGGTGTAGTTTAGTATTAAGGGGGTGTTTGGGATTACTTTTCTCCTCCTTCTCAGAAAGACTTTTCAAAATCAAAAAGTCACAATTTATAACTTCTCCTTTTCTCCTTTTTGAAGACAAAAAAGACTTCAAAAAGAACTTATTTCTATAATGTTTGTGATTCCTTTTCTTCATCTCCTGCTTCAGGATAGTGTTTGGATGAAAAAATCCTTCTCAAAAGTCCTTTTAGCTCCAAGAGGACTTTTATAAAGGAAACCCAAACACCCACTAATTGGTGTAGTTTAAAAGTAGAAATAATGTAACCTTTGCCATTCAAATATATATATATATATATATATATATATATATATATATATATATATATATATATATATATATATATAACTATACAAAAAGCAACTGGCATCAATTCTACACACGACGCCAGGGTTATGAATTGGCCGGAAGTTGTAAATGTGAAAATATATTATATTTCCGTTGCTAAACAAACCATTAAAGAAGTTGTTCACTCTCTCACCACAATCTCACCAGACATCAATACATTAAAGAATGAATTAAAGAAGTCGTTCACTCTCACCCTTAAATATTATATTATATTTAATATAATATATTAAATATAACCATTAAATGTGAAAATATATTATATTTTCGTTGCTAAACAAACCATTAAATGTGAAAATATATTATATGAATTGGCCGGAAGTTGTAAATGTGAAAATATATTAAACAAACCATTAAATGTGAAAATATATTATATTTCCATTGCTAAACAAACCATTAAATGGAAAATATATTATATTTCCATTGCTAAACAAACCATTAAATGTGAAAATATATTATATGAATTGGCCGGAAGTTGTAAATGTGAAATTATATTAAATGTGAATATATATTAAACAAACCATTAAATGTGAAAATATATTATATGAATTGGCCGGAAGTTGTAAATGTGAAAATATATTATATTTCCGTTGCTAAACAAACCATTAAAGAAGTCGTTCACTCTCACCACAATCTCACCAGACACCAATACATTAAAGAATGAATTAAAGAAGTCGTTCACTCTCACCATTAAATATTATATTATATTTAATATAATATATTAAATATAACCATTAAATGTGAAAATATATTATATTACAACGGAAGTTGTAATGTGAAAATATATTATATTTCTGTTGCTAAACAAATCATTAAATGTGAAAATATATTATGAATTAGCACAAAAATATATTATATTTCCGTTGCTAAACAAACCATTAAAGAAGTCGTTCACTCTCACCACAATCTTACCAGACACCAATACATACAAGTAGTAATCTATTTGAATTCCTAACAATAAGTGAATAATCTCATTTATTTACAATGACAAAACTTTAGCCCTTGTAAATCTAGTCATAAATCTTACACTAACGTTCACTATGAAACTAAATCCTATCATTAGAAGAGCAACAAAGCTACATTATTACCTGTTAATTAATTTCTACCTTTTATCACACATGATTCATATTTCCATCAAAACAGTTTATTAACATTAGAACATTCTTGATGGACTTTCTTATTCAATATTAATATTATATAATTATATACAAAAAACAACTGGCACCGATTCTACACACGACGCCATGGCTATGAATTGGCCAGAAGTTATAAATGTGAAAAGGAGACGAAGAGATAAGATGGTTGGCCTATATTTGATTTCGCTTAATATAAAACTAGTTAGACGACAATATACACTGAAAAAACAACACAAAAGCAAGAGGATACTTTTGTCGTTTTGTGTAGCACACATATTTTGTTGACCTTTTGCTTTTAGCACACATTTGTTCTCTTTTAATATATTCATACAAATTTTTTTTTTTTGAACGGCATATTCATACAATTTTATTTTAATTAATAAGCTCTAACGTGGTTTTCATGCTTGCTTTTCTATTTATTTTGCTTTTATATATATGCATATATTTATCATCATTTATCTTTTTAGTATTTAATTGAAACCCATATTCAAAAATCCCATGCTAATTGTTTTTTATTCATTTAATATATCATTTATGTTAATTGTTTCTAAGAACTTGTGCTTGATAATATACAAGTGGCGGATTCGTGTTGAAAACAGGGTGGGCACACACCCACCGTAGGTCCAAATTGATACCTCCTTTGAGATTCATCAAAGTAGTTGAAATATTCAGGTTTTGTAAGCAACACCCTCGCAAAAGCTTGAGTCGCACCTCTAACATTGACAAAACAAACAGAAAAAAAAATCAAAGATTTTTATAAACAACTTTAATTTAACAGTAAATTTCCGTTTTGCTCCCTTTGATTTGGTCATTTTAACAGTTTTGCCCAAATCCTTTAAAAATAGCCATTTTACTCCTTGATGTTTCGGTTTTGTCACCAGTTTGCTCCCCGCCGCACAACTTTCTCTTTATTGAATGATTTAACTGAGTTAAGAGCCGGGGAGCAAACTAGTGACAAAACAGAAATATCAGGGAGTAAAATGGTTATTTTTAAAGGATTAGGGCAAAATCATTAAAACGACCAAACCACAGGGAGTAAAACGGAAGTTTACTCTTAATTTAATGGATAAGTCGAAGTTTGAAGGTTTAATGAAGGAATTTACGTTGATGGAGAAGATGAATAGAATAGTGTAGACAATAATGACTTGGAAGAAATTTATTCCATATTTGTTAGGCTATCTTTTTTTAAGAGCAACTCACTTTATATATATATATAAAGAGCTAGCAAGAAATTGGGATACAACCAAAAACAAACAAGCAAAACAAGAACAGAGCCACAAAAAACGTTTACATCATGACATGAATGTCGAAATCTCTCCTGTTATCCTACGATGGCGTCTTAACGTTTGACCGGTTGCACAACCAAAGAAACACATCTTCCTTTATCTGCTCCACCGTCCTGGAAATCGGGATGAAGTGGTTGTCAAAAACCTCTTTGTTTCTGGCTATCCAAATCTTCCATACAGTTGCCATAGCAATTGTGTATATAGTCTTCTTCCAATTTTTGTAGCCCGGGCAATTCAACAAGTAGGATATCAGATTATGAAGATTAATAGAGTCGATAGGAAAACTGATTCTAACCCATGCTAACACATTCCACCAGATGCATCGGGACCAAAGACAATTAACGAAAACATGGTCCGGGTCTTCATCGCTAAGACCACAACGGGAGCAAATACTATCTGCTAAATGAACTCCCCTTTGCAAAAGGCCCACCTTTGAAGCGATCTTACCATTGATAGCCCGCCAAAGAAGAACATTTGCTTTTGGTGTGGCCCAACTGTTCCAGCGGAATCCAAAGGAGTCATGATTCGCCCCGGCGGCTGCTGCATCGATATCTAATCGGACCTGTCTGACCGAGAAGGAACCAATCGGATCCGAACGCCATTTCCACGACCCCCCCTAGTCACTATATTCCCCATTAAGTTTAAACCAATATTAGAAAACTTTGAATCAACCGATGCAACGTCTTTCCAAACTCCCGGTATCAACTTTTTCAAAGGGATGAAACTATCAGAGATATTAGAACCAGTGTGGTTAATAATCGCCACCACCACACCGGCCCATAATTGATGGGGCTGCACTTTATACCTCCACCACCACTTCGCAAGCATAGCTTGGTTGAAAGTGTGGATTCCTCCAAGGCCCAAACCGCCCATTTTTTTATTTCATAATAAGCTCCCACCGGATCCATCTTAATTTTTGTCCCGAACTTGACTTTCCCCAAATAAAATCTCGTCTAATCTTTTCAAGTTTATTTATGACACACTTGGGAGCAGCAAACAAAGATAGGAAATAGGAGGGAAGACTTCCAAGCACCGATTTTGCTAACGTCAAACGCCCAGCAAAAGAAAGATACCTAGCTTTCCACTTTGAAAGCTTAGACGAAAATCTATCAACAACCGGCTGCCAAAACTTACGTCTTTTCATGTTGACTCCGATAGGGATTCCCAAATAAGTAAAAGGTAGAGAACCGGCTTCGCAATTGACCACCCGAGCTAACCGATCCACCTCCGAGTCCGAGACTCCTATACCAAAAAGCTTGCTCTTGCTTCGATTCACTTTTAGCCCAGAAACGAGACTTAGCCATCTTAAGAGCCGGTTTATGGACACAATATTTTTATCCGACCACGTTCCAATAAAGAGGACATCGTCCGCATAACAAAGATGAGAGATAATCGGACCTCCGTTCGGAAGTTGGCATCAATGAAAAAGGCCTAAATCGCACGCTCTTCTCATAAACATGCTAATTATCTCCATAGCGATGATAAAAATGAACGGGGAGAGTGGGTCACCTTGCCTTAATCCCCTCTTGTATTTAAACTCTTTTGTAGGTGACCCGTTCACCAGAATCGAACCCATCCCCGAAACCAAACAGCCTTTGATCCAATCAATCCATTTTTGCGGGAAGTTCATTTTATCCATCATCCGAAATAGGAATTTCCAATTGATCGTATCATAAGCTTTTTCGAAGTCGACTTTAAAAATAAGCTGTTTTGTACCCGACTTTTTAGCCCACGCCACCGTCTCGCTAACAATTAGAGGGCTATCAAGAATGTTGCGGCCCCCACAAAAGCCGATTGCGTAGGAGACGTAATCTCATTAATAACAGGTTTGAGCCGACTAGCCAAAACTTTTACGAGAATCTTATATATCGAACCGACTAACGATATAGGACGAAAATTGGCCAGCTCTTGAGGATCCTTGACTTTAGGAATTAGAGCCACAAAAGAAGAGTTGCAGCCCCAACTGATCGTACCTGTACGATGGAATTCTGTCATCATCCCAATAAACAAGTGTTTCACTTTCTCCCAAAAAACTTTAAAAAGTTTTATAGAGAAACCCTCTGGGCCAGGAGCTTTGCCTCCATCACAACTTTTGACAGCCGTAAGAACCTCCTTTTCCGAGAAAGGCTCACACAAAACCGTACCCCAATGCTCCGAAACGCGAGGGAGATTGTAATTGTCAAAATCTGGTCTTCTTCTCATGGGCTCCGAAAACTGTTTTTTAAACCATTCTTTAATATTCTCTTTTAGGCACAACGGGTCCGATACAGCGACATTATTGAAATAAAGGCAGTTAATCCTGCTTCTAGCCACGTTCAACGCCACCATTTTATGAAAAAAATTACTGTTTTCATCCCCCAATCTAATCCAATTGGCACGCGCCTTTTGCTGGAGATCCTTCTCTTTTTGAAGCTCCATTTTATTGACTTTTACCCGGAGATCCAATCTGGTTTTCTTTTCTTCTATCGAAATCGGCCCGGAACTAGCTTTATTTTCAATGCTGTCAATTTTCTCCAACATCTCAATAAGCTTTTTGTTCTCTGATAATTTAACCTCCGTTCTCCATTTTTTTTATCTCAATCTTAAGACTTTTAAGGTTTTTAACTAACAATCTGTCATAATTCTCAACACTGTGAATCGGACCAAAAACAGAATCTACCAGCATCGCCAATCTCTCCTCCCCGATCCAAGAATTATAAAATTTGAACGGAGTTGGGCCGAAGTCTTTGAAGGAGCACGATAGGGAAATGGGACAGTGATTCGAAAGCCCCCTTTTATGAACTTCCACCGTGGCCGAAGGCCAAGAGCTCAAAAAAGGTTCATTAACTAAGAACTTATCGAGTTTGCTCATCTTAACATCCAAATGACCAAAAAAAAAATCAACTTACCTCTGGCCAAAGAGTATTCTGAAAGGCCTGAGTTGGAGATAAAACCATTGAACGCCTCCGACTGACCACGATCAAAGACAGAATTGACACGTTCCTCTTCCGAATGAACTTCGTTGAAATCTCCCATCAGAACCCACATCTCGCCTGGACTAATCATGTCTGATAGTTGCCCCCACATCCCACGCCTGAGCAATGGGTCATTTGGCGCGTGGATAATCACAATATTAATTCTGTTATCTACTCCCGACATCCTGCCAGACACGACTAAAACCGTTGGTTCTTTGTTATCTGATCAACAACTAGGAGGTCAGGATTCCAAATAGAGACCAAACCCCCTGATCTCCCAATTGAATCAACCGTGGCAAACCTCATATTAGAGTTACCCCAAAACCTGTGAAGGACCAAGTCAGACAACCCACCTGATGTGTTTTCTGAATTCCTAAAAAGTCCACTCTTAAATTGCTTTTTAGGTTACGAATCCAAAAACCTTTGCGGGAATCGAAGACTCCATTAACATTTATAGACAGAAAATTCATTTACAATCAGTGGTATCCTTTTCCCCATTGACTAATTTCCTCACTTGGTTCTCAAAACCTTGGACATCAATACCTAAACAGGTCCCGAACTCCAATGTTTTCGCCACTTCTTCTTCATAATTTCTTCGGACCTGCTCCTCCTCCGAGTTGATCAAATATTCTTCACCCCTCCTCAATTGTTGGGCCGCCTCTTCAGCATCTTCTTTTTCTCTCCTGAAAATCGCTTCAATATTGAAGGGGTCGGAGTCTATAGGATTCTCCGCAAACAAGTTAAGGTCAGGGATGTTGACATCCTGGGTATCGGTATTATTCTCTACTCAGTTTCCATAAATGACGTGCATGAGGAAGGCTCATCTTACTTCAAATTATGTTGACACCTCTTATAATTTGAAGTAAGATAAAAGTAAGAGTTAAATGCCATTTTAGTCCCTGTGGTTTGGGCCATTTTGCCAGTTTAGTCCAAAGGTTTTATTTTTAACCTGTGGGTCCAAAAAGGTTTCATAGTTGCCATTTTAGTCCACTGGGTTAACTTCATCCATTTTTTCTGTTAACCAGAAGGCCATTTCGGTCATTTTATATGGCTGAATTGCCCTTTTAGTTAACATAATTACATACAAAATGACCAAATTGGCCTTCTCGTTAACAGAAAAAATGGATGAAGTTAACCCAGTGGACTAAAATGGCAACTGTGAAACCTTTTTAGACCCACAGGTTAAAAATAAAACCTTTGGACTAAACTGGCAAAATGGCCCAAACCACAGGGACTAAAATGGCATTTAACTCTAAAAGTAAACTCATGTTCAATTTATTTTTAGCTTCACTAAATTTTATTTTCACATCAGCTTTCATTCTATATCTTTCTACATATATCTATGTATATGTATAAAGAGATAGAAGGAGAGGTATATGAATATTAACTCCATTAATTATTTAAATAGCCCTAAAGTTAACCTAACTTTAATCATAATTAATTAATATGTTAGTTATTAATCATAACTAATGAAATTAAGTTTACTTTAAAAAAAAAATAGTTAATCAATCACTTATTATATAATATTTTATTTTTTGATTTTCTATACACGTTTGAATTTAATCAAAATATGTTAAAATAATCGTATCATTATATAAATAAATAACTATGGATGGTTTAATTATATCTTACATATTTTGACCCGACTTTTTTTAACCAATCCATTTAGACCCGACTTGATTTGAGCTTATCAATTTTATGCCCCCGTCACAAAAAAACTTTGGATCCGCCACTAAATTAAATTGTATACGTGATCGAGTTCGGTTTTTTTATCATTAGTTATCTGCATTGATTAACTTCAAATAAAGACTATTTAAGTGGTTATGTTTTTTTTTTCTTAATCAAAACTTTGACTTATATTTTACTAAAGATATTAATTTTACTGCAAATGGTGCTGTATTCAAAATGTAAGACCCGATAATTTTTTTTTTGTTATATGGCTTTATTTTTGGGCTACATTAGACAATACTGGTACCGTTATTCATTTTTATGTTTTTTATCAATGTAAACATGTGTCGATGTCTTATTGAGCGTATACCGAGTGCATGTATCGTATTGGTACAATTACAAACTAAACCAATTTGAATCCATACTAACCGAATATTCGCCGAGTAAAACGGGTATCCAACTAGTTAATTATACCAGTTTATATTGTTCTTACAAGTTTTAGGTAATATCTCATGATAATAGACTTGACTTGTTAAGTTTAAACATTACTTCATTAAGTTAGCTTATATTGTAAAACTAGTGGAAATATTACAAAAAAAAAAAAAAAGTCTATTAACAATGGTATTAGTTCTATAAAAAGTTTATGATATTTAATCAACACAAAGAAAATATACAAAAAAAGTATCTAATCTTCATAGTCATCTAATACTCGAAGTGCATAAAATACAAAGTAGACACATATATATATATATATAGAGTAGGGTTCATGCGAAAACCAATTTTAGAGTGAGAACCATTGTGAACACAATCAAAATAAACCCAAAACAAACAATAACCTAAACAATGAACACTTAATGAATGGTTTGAGTATGTTGGTTTTTAACAATATCAATTTGGTTCTCAATATTATTGGGTGAGTTTTGTCCGCATGTGGAGCGGTTCAGTTTTGGATAATTTATACGGAAGTGTAGATAAAAGCAAGCATCTCATAACAATATTTAAAGAAATTTTATAAAACATTATATTTAAAAATAAACAAAATGTCTTATGTCGATCGATAACCATAAAAAAGAATGCTAACAGTGGTTCCGATAATACGGATACCTGTGTCGACGTTGTTGAGTCGATATTGTTTCAGTTCTTTTCGTTATCGGTACAATATAGTTTACGAAACAAAAAATACATTATGATGATCACAACTCGGTTGGTTACACTATTGGTACTCGTTATAGTTTAGGATAAAATAATATATCGATACCGGGACTAATGTTGTTTGGTCAGTATTGATTTTCTTCGCCATGATACTGGGTATGATATCGGCAATCGATATAGTCAATGCTAAAAAAATTTACTTAATTAGTGGGATAATTAATAACAAGTATTATTAAAATTAAAATTGAGAGGGCTATATGGTAAGTATTCAAAAATTTAAAATAAAACTCCATGGTCAAAGTGGGGAAGCTGTGTAGCAATTACTAAAATAAAAAAAAAAGTATAAAACCATACTTATCACAATATCAAATAAAAAAGTAGTAATTACTAAAATACAAACAAAGTATAAAACCATACTTATCACGATATCAAATAAAAAATAAATAAATAATATTAACTTTATAACAAAACTTCAAAACTGAAAATTGTAATTTAAACAAATGGAATGTAATATATATACACACTACAAGAATGGTACACATTTAGCGGCGACACCTTTAGCGGCGACAGGCCAGCTGTCGCCGCTATTGGTCGATCCGCGTCAAACACATTCCCCAGCCGTTGATCAGTATTCTGATCTAATGGTTGGGGATTCAAGAAGCAATACCGGCGACAGGAAACGATTAATAGCGGCGACACTGGGTCTCCGCTAAAGGTTTGTGTCAGACTTTAATCCCTAGCCACATAAATCTTATCATCTTTAACCCTAGTTAGCATATTACCGGCGACACATAAGTCAATAGCGGCGACAGGTTGTCGCCGGTATTGATCTTTCCGTAAAAGCACCCACAGCGCCATTTTCTTCCCTCCTGCTTCATTTTCCCCCCAAAAATCAGCGAACCACCGCCGTAGAAGCTCGTTTTTTGCCCAAATCGGTGAGTTTAACTTTGTTTTTCTTAAATCTCTTCTCTATTTTGTTATTTACATGTTATAGGCTTTAATCTTTGCTCGTTTTTGTGTATATTTGTGTTTATGGAAGAATATTCGGATCACCACCATCTCTTCTCCGGTCACCACCGAAACTTCTCCGGCACCACCTCGTCTCAGCGGTCTTAGTCTACTTGAAACCTGAAAAAAAACGGTTAGTTTTATATGTATTTTTTTTTAAAGTTTAGAAATTCTATAATTTTTGGTTTAGGATGTAAATATGTTGGTGAAAATGTGTATGTTAGTATGTATAATTTTGACGATTTATGTTAGTATGTATAATTCTAAAATGTGTATGTTAGTATGTATAATTTTTAGTTTAGGATGTAAATATGTTTAGAAATTGTATAATTTTTAGTTTAGGATGTAAATAAGTGTATGAATGAATGTATGTATGTATGTAGGTGTATGTTAGTATGTTGGTGAAAAATGTGTATGTTAGTATGTATGTTTGTATAAAGTATGCAAATGTGTATGTAAGGATGAATGTTTGTATGTCAAATGTATAATGTAGGTGTATTTGAAAAAAATGAGTATATGAAAGTCTATTTATTTGTGTATGTAGGTGTATGTAAGCATGTATGTGGGTATGTAAGTGTTTGAATGAATGTATTTATGTAGGTGTATGTTAGTATGTTGGTGAAAAATGTGTATGTTAGTATGTATGTTTGTATAAAGTATGCAAATGTGTATGTAAGGATGAATGTTTGTATGTCAAATGTATAATGTATGTGTATTTGGAGAAAATGAGTATATGAAAGTCTATGTATTTGTGTATGTAGGTGTATGTAAGCATGTATGTGGGTATGTAAGTGTATGAATGAATGTATGTATGTAGGTGTAAGTGTATAAATTTTATGGTTTTGATCAAAATGTGTGTTTGTTTATGTGTAGGTTTGAAAAAAATGTTAAAGTTTGATAATTTGCATATTTGTGTTTAGGTTTTAAAACATTTATATTTAAATTTGACAAATATATATTAGTTAGGAAATGCCCTCTTTATATTAAAATCATCATTTAAAACATAACGAACATAGAAAATACCCGCCAAAATTGAAATCATCATTTCAAACGTAACGAGCTAAGAAAACACCCAATCGAAATTGAAATCATGATTTAAAACATAACGTTCCGCCCAAAATTTAAAATAATCATTAAGAACAAAACAAGCTTAAAAAACTGTGCCCGTGTTTGAATTAATCATTTTAAACATAGCGAGCTTAGAAATACCCGCCCGAAATTGATTTAGAAATTAATTTCGGGTTGTCCCCGTTTATCTTGGGACTGCTTTTTGAATACTTTATCTCATTTAGGATGTGAATGTGTATTACATGATTGTTTGTTTAAGAAGGATTCGGTTATCATTTTCTCTTTGCTCCTCGGGTATATATATCATTACATATATACTTGGGAGCTAAGAGGAAATGCTGCCGAATTTTTCTTAAACAAACAATCATGTAATACACATTCACATATGAGATAAAGTGTTCAAAAAGAATTTGGGATCGGCCATTAAGTGATGATGACCGCGTCAATAAGGTTCAAAATGTTGACAAAGGCTTAGAAGATAATGACATTGTCGACAACAACTCTTCATCTGACTGTCCACTTGTCATCGACTTGACCCAATACTTTCAAATTGGATCTTCTCATGTTACTGCGGGTGAGCCTTCAATTGAAGTTGATCCCCCAACGGCTACCGTCGATGAAGTGTTTGAGGTCGAGACTGATTGTGATGAGGTCGAGGCTGATTATGATGAGGATGATCCCGATTATGTGGAGTCTGACTAAAAGAAAAGTTATTGTAATTTATATTGACTTGTAATTGATAAACACTTGTTTGAAATATTTATTTGAATTTGAGTTACCGTTGTTGTACTTTCGCTTAATTTGTATTAGATACACATGCTGTAACATTTGTAACTTTATAGGGATTATGTTTTCGATATTGTTGATATTCGCGTATCTGATGGCTGATGTGGCCCCCTGGGGACATGGGGGTGACGACGCTGGTGATCCACCGATTCCTCCTGGTGGATTTTGTGGCACACACGAGACAGACGGTAAGTCTTTTACTAAATTATTTTGTAGTCCTTATATTTTTTATATTATAAATGTTGTTACTAATTATTTTTGTTTTAATTGCAGCGGTTCCCCCGAAGAGGGTTAGGGGGAAAGCTAAAAACGAGAAACTTCGGCGTCTAGTAAAAGCGGGGGGGCCTGTATCGCTTACGTTTGACAGGCAAGTCACGTTTACCCCTGTTGGTAAATCACGAGACATGTTTTCAAGGGAGGCCGGCATCTATATGTGGCGGACCATCCCGTTTGATAAAATTGGATGGGATAATGTTGAACAACATTACAAGGATGCCGTCATGAACCACTTACGGGTAAATAAGTTATCAAATATTTAAGCACATGCAAATCTAATTTATATATGATATTTTTACTTTTTTATTTAATTTTTAGGAAAAATTCAATTTTGATGAAGTGGAACGTAATATAGAGGCCAAAAACATGAAGGGTGGTATTAGGAGTGTGCTTATGAAGCCGTACAATGACCGCAAGTATGAAGCTAGACAATTATTTGATAGCGAGGGAGGTTACGATGATCTTGAGAGTGCAAGGGCATACCATCCCAAGGATATGCCCTATGAAAACTGGTTGAGAACCATCGAGGGTTTCCGGCAAGAACAATATATTAAAAAAAGCAAGGCCAACACACTAGTACGCGAGAAACAACAATTCCCATACCGTGGGGGGACATCGTCGTACAGTAGCACCGCCTATAAAAATGTAATGTTTTATGTATGTGTGCGTGTGTGTAAGCTTTTGTTTATTTAATGTCTAATCTAAGTTTAATGTTAAACAGGATATGGATTGGGTACCTACGTATGCTAAAACCCACACGGACAATCAAGGGAATTGGGTTGATCCGGTTGCTGAACAAAATTACGTAAGTATTTCTTTTAAGTATTATTTTCTATAACAAATATATATATATATATATATATATATATATATTTAATCATCTTCGTAAAATACAGCGGAACATACAACAGGCCACAAGTGAATGGAGCGGTGAGGGTCCGCCAATTGCCCGTATCAGGAAGCATTGGGTGAGCGGCGAGGATGGTACCGCGGGATGGGGCCTAAACCTTCTTCCAACACGTCCTCGCATTCGTCATCTAACATGTCGTCTTCGCAAGCTCGGACGCAAGAACCCTTTTCCGAGGTAAACTACGCAATTTATAAAATGACAAACTAACGCATATTTCCTTGTTAAATATATGTTGGTAGCGTTAATTAATATGCTAATATACGTTTTGCTATCTATTATTGTAGGATTTTGTTAACAGCCTGTTTCAAACCCCGTCATTTTTGAACCAACTTAACAACTATCTTGCTTCACAAGGAAAAGGAAAAGGAAAGTCAAAAGACTACGATTCTGACAACTTATTCGATAATGAATCCGACGATGAAGCCAACGATAACGATAACGATGAGTGACTTGTTTTTAATGTATGATTTAGATTTAAACGTTGTAGGATTATAATGTACGACTTAAACGTAGTTTTTAATTATATTACCTTTAGTATATGTTCGTGGCGTATGTTTGTGTTGTTTGAAATAGCAGGTTTTGTTTGTTCGGCCGAAAAAAGCGGCTGGGTGCTGTAAATACAGCAGCTGTATTAAAAAAAAAAAAAAGACTTTTAGCGGCGACATGTGTCGCCGCTATTGACATACAACCTTTAGCGACTAAGTTCAATACCGGCGACCCTTTAGCGACGACATGTGTCGTCACTAAAGGTCCAAGATCAATACCGGCGAAGATTAGTTTTACCGACGACAGTGGACCAATACCGGCCAATCAATACCGGCGACACATTACCGGCGACGTGTCGCCGCTAAAAGTCAATACCGGCGACAAAATGGGTCAATACCGGCGACGGCTGTCGTCGCTAAAGGCGGCCTGTTCTTGTAGTGATATAGGGCTATGATACGGAGAAAACGACTAAAAGTGTAAAAAATGTGAGAACAATTTTGTTGTTGACATCTGACATTGGTGCTAACTTATACTAAGGGTAATATTGTAAAAAAAAAAAAAAACTATGTACATATAACACACATACCAAAGACCATGCACATACAAGTCACATGCATATCTAACCATCTTTTCAAAACCCTCGTAAATTTTTTCTACATGATTTAAAAAAAAAACATAAAATCGAGTGTTTTATTATATTTCTAACGAGTATACTATTGTTATTCTTTTGAAATAAAAAAAATGGCATGAGTTGGGTATTCAAATAAAAAAATGTTATAAAAATACTCAGTTCAGGAAAACACTATAGAACACCCAGTTCAAATAATTATAAACATTATGAAAAACTCAGTTGAAAACGCTATAATAACATAAAGTTGAAAACGCAACAAAAAATCTAGTTCTTTTTTTCGAAAAGTATATCAATGGTATACTCGTTGAAAAGATAAAAAACTGCATGATTTTATGGAGTAATTTAAATAAATTAATCATGTATAAAAGTTATGGACGTTTTAATATGATGGTAAATGACATGTGATTAGCATGCGCACCTTTGTTTGGATATTCCCATTTTACCCAGTATTTACAAAAACGTTACCACATCAATATTAGCTACAAATCACAAAGATATTGTGGCTGAGAATCGTTCTCACCGTTTTCACACTTTAAAGCGTTTTCTCTAGAACATGTAATATATATTAGAAAATTCGAGGAAATTATATCTAAATATTACTAAACCTTAAACTTTAAACCCTAAACCTCTAACTCTATGAAATAAACCCTAAACACTAAAAACTAAACTCGAGAAACTATATCCAACGAATAATATTTGTGTTGTATTTTCTAGGGTTTAGTGTTTAATTTTTAAAGGTTTAGGTTTTACTTTTAGGGTTTAGGTTTATGATTTAGTTTTATCTTTTAGTCGTTAGCATTTAGGGTTTGGTGTTTATAGTTTATCTTTTAGGGTTTATAGGGTTTAGTTTGTTTATGGTTTAGGGATTAAGGTTTATTGTTTATTTCTTAGGGATTAGGGTTTAGTAATAATTAGATTTATCTCACAAAAAATAGTTTTTCATGATCTCCTCCCTCTCTCTCTCTCACATATACACAACCCACAAATATTAAAAATAAAGAATACTAAAACATGGGTTTTATTTTTTGTTTTGGATGATAAGGATCTCATTATCAAATTACTAGCATTGTTGTGTTTTATAATGATTATCATGTTGTGTTATATATTCATAGTTCTACGATGGTGTGGTTGATGTTTTATGAACTATTAGGGGTTGAATATGGGTTTTAGTAATCTTCACTCTGCTTTTGTGGGGTTTCGGCATGTTTTATGGAAGAAATTATATTATTTTATGACATTGTACACTTTACAAGAGTTTTAGCATTTGTAGCCAAACTCCACCCCAACAATAATTATCTGATAACTTTTTAGGAGTTTTATAGTCTCTATATACACATAAAGTAGTAATAATTATATAATAATAATAATTTAATATATATATCACATGCATGATTGAATCATTTATAGTATAAAATGGGCATTTTCATAGTAAGTTATGAACGGTCAACTAACTAGCTTGTTTTAAAGGCCACCCGACCCCTATCTCTCTATCTTTGTGTCTAAACAATATGAAACGGGCGAACCATCATCTGGTTGTACTCTTTCTTCTTGTGATCTTCGTTGGTTCACAGTGGAAAATCGAATGTTTGTTAGAGCCTAATTCTCGTCCAGGCATGTCATCCTTATTTATCTCTTTCTCCATTGATCATTTGATCTGTTGCAACTTGTACTCACATATATTACCTATGACTTTTGCTTCACGTACCTTTTTCAGTTTTAATAAATGTATGATATTGTTAAATCATAAGATCATTATTTATCTCTTACTCCATTGATCATTAGATCTGTTGCAACTTGTACTCACATATATTACCTAATTAACGAGTTTTACTACACGTACCTTTTTCAGTTTTACTAAATGTATCATATTGTTAAATCAGTTGTTATACAGGCCATAACATACTACGAACATACTTATACAGCTTTTCTATGAGCCGTATAAATGGGGAGATGTTCATATGTAATGGTGCTAAACGAGGGTCGGTGGATCCAACATGACATGAACCTGAAAATCATGTCAAAGATATGAACCCGAACACAACACGAATATATGCGGGTCGACACGAAACTTCCCATTTAACTAGATTTTTTTTTTAATTTTTTCACATATTATTACTTTATATTTACTGTCTTAAAACATAAATAAAATTGTGTGCAAAATAATTATATTTTAATTATGAATGTTATGTTCATTTTTACTTCAGTTTTTAGATTTTGGCATGAAATACTAACCAATTAAAAGTTTGATATACAACATTTTTCAAAATAATAATAATAATAATAATAATAATAATAATAATAATAATAATAATAATAATAAATAAATAAATGGGTTACACGACTTAACCTGTAAATCCGTTGGATTGAGACGACCACGCCATGTATAGGTAAACGGATTCGCAGGTTTGACCCCGAACCAATCCAATCCGTTTATACAAAACTCAAACCCGCAAATTTTCTGTTACTTTCATATTGTGTTTTCGTGTCATTTCAAAACATCACGCCCCCTTCCCATGCTGCATCATATACACGTTGTATAGGTTTTTTGTTAATAAACCACTTAAAGAACATTCTTTGTCTATGGCATGCAGATGAAAGTTACTTTGGTTTTACACACGAAGCCTCAGATTTCTCTCCAGCTAAAGAATACGATTACATTATCGTCGGAGGAGGGACCACCGGTTGCCCATTAGCCGCCACCTTATCCGAAAAGTATTCTGTATTACTGCTTGAGCGAGGTGGGGTAGCGGCCACTTCGGACGCTAACATCTACTACGAAGACAGAATGTTTAACTCCCTATTATATGTAGACCCCTTTGATTCCCCTGCTGAAGACTTTATCACTGAAGACGGTGTATTATGCCATAGAGGGAGGGTTCTGGGAGGTAGTAGCATGATAAATTTCGGGTTTTGGTCCCGAGCTGATGACTACTTTTATGAAAACTCGGGTATTGAATGGGATATGAGTGCGGTTAAAAGTGCATATGAGTGGGTAGAAGATAGTATTGTTACACGTAGAGTTAGTTTAGGTGCATTCCAAACTACTACTTTCAATGCGTTGGTAGAAGCTGGAGTTGGTCCGGACAACGGGTTCACCCTGGACCATGTTCAAGGCGCCAAGATTGGTGGTTCCACCTTTGATGATTCGGGTAGACGACATGGTGCGGTGGAGCTCCTCAGTAAGGGGAACCCTGAAAATTTAACGGTGGTAGTTCATGCAGTTGTTGATCGAGTCATCTTCTCCACCTCTGAACCTTTAGGTACGTACATAAAATAATATAAGAAATTTATTAGTTATTTGTTTGTGTACATAAAATAACTTCCACGAATCTCTTTATACGTTATACAGAGAGATTACAAGCATTTATTTAATTATAAATGTGATCTTATTTCTAACAAGTGATTCGAAAGAATTCACGTGACAGCATCATTTACTTTCAAGCCAATTTTTTTCTAAATTTTTTTTCTAATTTTCCTTATTTTAAGTAAGTTTGAATTTTAAAACCTAATTATGCACTTAAAACCTATAATGCAAGAGTTAGAACCCCTTATTGCATAATCATGATACTAATTTATAGTATTTAGATAAATTTAAATTTAAATTAAATTTAAATTGTCAATTAATCAAGGAAAAAAGAATTCTACTGGAACTGTTAATCTATCATTATTACTTTTTTAATACTTCAAATTAAAATATTTTAATAACAATAGTTATAATAAATGGGGATGATTAACTAAAGACAACTTTCTTTAATGTCCTTGTTTACATTGGTTTTAAAGTGATCATTGTTGTTTGAAGGTTAGACCGGAATATTATCTTTTTAGTATTTTAAATCGGGTGTGTATTAAAAAAATACGGATGGGTTTAAGCAATTGATAATTGATAAAGACAATTAATTAAAAAGAAAATAACAAATGTTTTGTGCAAAGACGTATTTAGAAAATAGTGAGAATTGTAATTGTACATCCATCTTTTATTATTGTACGTAAGAAAGATATGTTTTTTTGGGAACGGGGAACTTTATGTATAAGGTTACCACACTCTTCAGATCTGAGAGCGTCGTATTGCCCCATTTAACCGAGCCATTCTGTCTTCAAAGTTTGGCTTTTTGGGGCGTTCCCATCGTGAAAACATACCGACGGCTGCCACTTGATAGTCGTTGTGCCACCACAAGAGCAAAACTCT